>KZ652680.1:131288-145172 GCA_001010745.2 Gerris buenoi
ATATAAAAAATTAAAAATAATGTACATTTTATGAATAAGTGGTATTTGTTTTATATAAATAACTTTTTTCATTTCTTTATTATTTTTTACATATTTCATATTATACATTGATAATTTTTCTTGAACATGAAAAAAAAAAAAAAGTCCCACCCTTCTTTAGTATCCAGGCTTTGGACCGGCTTTTTTATTTTATTATTATTTTTTTTCCATTTTATTTTCTATTATTTATCATTGTTCATCATTCTAGTTCCGATTGATGGCGTTAGGAGTCACGTGCGACACCTGGTAAGGCTCCTTTTTGAAAACATACATAAGAAAACCTCAAACGTCTATAGACTTATGTAGGCTGTTGAAGGCACTTTTTGATTACGTCCATAGACGTCTACAGTCTGATTAAGGCACTTACTAACTACGTCTATAGACGTCTACAGTGCCGAAAGGGTTAATTTTACTCACACCAAAATTTTTCCCTTTCATATCCTAATTCAGTTGGCTTTAGAATTAATTACACATATAGTTATACATATTATAGAATCAATAAAAAATACAAGTTGAAAATAAATGAGAAAACAGTTACCCCATTCTTAGGGTGGTCGGCTTGGTTATTAGTATGTTGAGAATTAAGAACATCTCGCTCCCAATCTTTGAAGACTGGATCAACTTCCTCTCCATCCTTCACAGTCTCAGCATTACCAACACCTCCTGTTTCATGTAACAAAACAAAATACATTATATCACAAGGCTATACAAAACCACCAGGTTAATAATCTTAGCACTACAACCCAAGTACAAAGTATACCATAAGTCGAAAAAATACTTAGTCAAGTAATATTCTGGGTACTATTTACTATGGAAAAAATTGAGTATATAACTATTAACTTAATTGCAAAAACCTTTATGAAGAAATTGAATATGCAGGTACATAATGAGGTCATTTTTAAAGAAGCAAAATAATACTNAGTCTAAAGAAGAACATTCTGTACAACTTTTTTAGACTGTTACTCCCTTCAGTTTTTTTTTTTATCTATATATTACATATATGAGGAGTAACAATCTAAAGAAGTCCACCAAAGGTTGGAACTAATAAGAGAAGAAAAACTCGAGACTAAAGAAAATAGATTAAATCTTAATGCTAAGGCATAGATTAAATCTTAATGCTAAGGCAATAATATGTACGTAAGACATAATTAAAAATTTTCCTAAAAAAATTAATTTTACAATTTACCAAAATAATTTAAAACAAATTGAAACCTGAATTCCAATCTTATTATTTGAAAAATTTGTATACTTCTAACAAATAGTTTACCTCAACCAATAAATCAAACGTAGAATGAAGTTAAAAAAAGCCTATTATAAATTATGACTATAATAATTTGCACAATTAGATTTATCAAAATAAAGGTGAGCTTCAATATTACCTGGATAATGTGAGAGAGGAATTCAACTAATTTCTTACAATTGTTAAAAAAGTAATGAACATAATCTGAAGGATTAGCTTTCTCTACTTCAGTTGAATTTCCAAATAAATCCTGGAAATAAAAAAACAAAATAGTTAAGTGAACTTTAAAATTTTACCTGCTGCTGACTGCGTCTTTCCAGCCACCTAGGTTTCTCTGATTTTGCTTTAAAAATAATTATTGTTGAATTCACTTAATAATAATTATCTCTACCTCCTTTCTTTCACCCTTGTTCCTTTTACTGTTCTACCCAGCAGTCTATAATAAATAAAATAAAACTATCTTCTTATCCATGAGAACATTTGCACCGTAACTTTGATTTTATCTTCTAATTTACCCAGCGTGTTAGAGATCAAAAGTGTTACTACCAATCTTAATCGTGATACATTGCAATATATACATCAACCAGATGAAGATCCAGACACTGGATCTTTATCTACCTACAAGTCAATTTCATCAACCTAGATCCATAATTTTATCCTGTAATCATCGCCAGTAAGCTCATATACCCTCGCCTCAACTTCTCTACATCATTTGCAAGTAAAGTAGTAATCCAACAGAAAAGTATTCAACCCAAAGACTCAATGCATCACCCATTCTTTTATGTTTTTTAAAACTGCTCATTTAATTCAAGAAATTGAAGAGAACAATGAGAAAGACCATAGGTCTAAAATTGTCCAATGGTCTTTCCTGAACAGAAATCTTAATAATAAAACATTAAATATTACAGAAATAATTGTAAAATTATATATTTACAAAATAACATAACTTTCACATACAAGGGTGATCTGAAAAGATTTCACTTTAGCAATAAAAAAAAATTATAATATCAAACTTTTTTAAAAAAAATATAATCTTCTTAAGGCTGGCCAGCCACCAGAAACGGAGTGTAGTTGAACAGACTCCGCTAGTAAAATTGGACATAATTGTTTTGAATGGAAAGACAGCCACTGCTAGCGGAGAGAAGTTGAGCTCTCCGCAAACAGTAGCCATCCTACCATTCAAAACAATGGGGTCTGCTCTACTACGCTCTTCACCGCTTCTAGTGGCTGCCTGGCTTTAATCCTACAGCACTACCCCTTTCTTGTAGTTGCTCTAAAAAAACTAACTTGTAGAGACTAATGCATAGACTCATCTCAGTGAAAATTGATAAACTCGAAAACAAATGTAAGTAAATTATAAGAATTCTCAATTATTACCTCTTTAACAGGAGTAGAATTAGTTGACTTGTAATTGGTGCATAACATTTTCAAAAATTCAGTTGTTTTATCGGGGATATTTTCTAAAAGGATTGAACAATACTTTTTAATCATAGACTCGGCCTGAAAAAATAATGAAAAAGTAAATAAACAAGAGGAGAGACAACAATAAACAGAAAGAGAATTAATAAAATAATAAAAAAAAGATCTATTTGAATTGAGTTAAGTAAAACAATTTTCGTTAATAGTGCTTCTATTCTATAGGTAGAAAATAACTACCTAAAATATGTTATGCTTATGAAAATCTATTGCACATAATGTTATTGAATAAAATTCACATATGTTATTGCATAAATTACTCATGTGTTATTGGATAAAATGCACTTGCTTTATGCAATAAAACATGTAAAACATACCTGATCGAAATTAAGTTTAGCTATGTAGTCGAGAGCTATATCGTAATTCTTTCTGTCTTCTATTTGAATGGCAAGGAACCATTCATGATGGCCATATTTCTCAGCTAAGAACAGAGCATCCTCTAGAGCCACGTGTCGACATACTTCTATAGCTGCCTTCACGTCAAAGTTAACCACTTTCTCTTCACTCTGTCCAAACAAAAATATTAAAATAATTAGAAAAAGCTATGTTGGGTAGGTATTAATAAATTATAAGTACTGAATTGTAATATATTATCAAAGTCCTTAAATAATCCTATATCATTATTTATAGGTACTTTTTTATATTGTTACACCCCTGTATTGTTTTAGAATAAAAATGACTGACTAAATAACAATTAACAAACAAGTAAGGTGCGCTTCACGTAAGTACGTGAGGCGATAATCGGCGATTTCTGTACGATTAAGTTTAATTACTAAGTCTGCTAGTTGCGTATTCTTTTTCTACACTTCAAGACCTTTAAATTAATGTATAATATGCAATGGTAACTAAAAACTTTTTTTTTAGTCGCCCACCATATTGGCCGGGCGGCCATCTTGGAAATATTAAGTGTAAAAACTTCAAAAAATGTCCAGTTGTCTCAAATGCCAAGATGCACCTGTGAGCCAAATTTCATGTTTCTAGCTATAGTAGTTTATGAATTGAAACAAGCCAATGGACAGACACCAACGGACAGACAGACAGACAGAGGCGTTATATAAGGTTTCTTTTTTTACTTTGTACAGAAACCTAAAAGGGATGTTTAGTCCAATGCACTTTGGGATAAAGGAATATACCATTTCTGCTTTGTTAAGGAGAGTAACAGTCTAAAGAAGAACATTCTGTACACCTTCTTTTAGATTGTTACTCCCCTCTGGTTTTTTATAAGGGGAGTAACAATTTAAAGAAGTGCCGATATGTAAGTATATAATGCTATTAATAGGAAAAAAAATGATCAAAGAGGATTTACAAGATTAACAATAATACATATATTATACATCAACAATACTACTTATTATTTTAACTGGTAGATTTTTATTTATTATTTTATACTTATATAATGATATTTCACCATATTATAATTCTAAATTATATTCATTATGATTATTATTTTGTGCTCAGGAATGAATATGCAGTATAATGGACACAAATGAAATGATTACAAAAAGAACTGAGAATAGCAAAGATCAGTCAAAAATAAAAAAAATAAATTGAAAAATTTACCAACATTCAAGGTAAAAACTAATATCAAAATTTATTAGTTACAAGCCAAAAAAAAACCTATAATAGCTAATATTAATATACACTGGTTTCAACCACTTTAGTTTGTCATTTGTGAACTATATATTTAATAACTATCCAATAAATATGATCAATTTTGCTATAACGAGTTTTATTCAACATAAGAGAGTTAAACAAAACCACGGTCAAAAACTACCAAATAAAAATGAAGAGAATCAATAGATTACCCTTATGAATTCCTTGAGAAGCTGAGGCTTATTAAGTTTAGTGTAACAGTTGAGTAGAAGAGTAGTGTGATCTCGGTTGGCTTTACCTTCCTTGTGTAGAGCTTCTAAATATACAGGTAATATGTCTACTTTCTGTGAATCACGGTACTAAAATCAAATAAAACAAAATAATGAAAAAACAATGAATAGTATGATAAATATTTTACAGGGCATAACTCCTTATTAGTATGTTTTTTTTGTAATTTTTCTCTTTATCATCTGAAGCTGTCAAGGTCCAAGTTATGGATACCAGAGTTTGGATCACCTAGTGACAGCTAGAGGGACCTAGTGACAGCTAGGGGACCTAGTGTCAGCTACAGAGACCTAGTGATGGGAAGGGGGAACTAGTGTAGATCACAATGGACCAAATTAGCTTTTTATAAAACCTGATCTTGGTTTACCAAGAAAGCAGTTTCAATTTTAGATGTCCTGTTGAGAAATATCCTTGTTCCTTGGGTGAATTCTTCTGTTCAATTTCTCCTGATTAAGTTCTATAATAAATAATACTAAAAATATAACAACAACAAAAGGTCATAAATTACCTTCCTAATAATGTATGATGGCTCAAGATATCCAATAGTTTTAATGTATTGATCTATAGCTGTTTTATAATCACCCTTATTGTACAAGTAATCACCATACTGCTTGAATATTTCCATCAAACCTTCAGCATCATACTGCTGGTCTTTGGTCATTCTGAAAATAGAAAAAAATGCCAGTGCAGTGAAGAAAATATTTACAACATGATTTGATTTGAAGAATGAGTACTGTATTTGATAGAAATGTAGAGAGATAATATATAAGGCCTTCACATTTGAGGTTTTGATTATTTGTGGTTTTTATAATCAAAAGTTTTATGATGAAATTAGTATATTGTTCCTCGTGCTTTTAAATACTTCAGTAGTTGGGTCTGTTAAAAAAAACTCACTCAAATGATATTTTGAGACTAACTCTCCTTCAAGCCTAACCGACTTGAAGATAAAATTGTGCTTTGTGATAGAGTTGAAACTCAAATATTTGCATTCTATAAGGATTTTTGTAATTTCACCTAAATTCAGGTAATGTTTATTTCACTTTCTTTATATAATTTCTTAGTTTGCAACATACAAGTTGACTCGTTAAAAAATATGGTGGCTTCAAACCAATTAAGATGGTTTGGTCACAAGAGTAGAATGAAGGAGGAGTGCTATTCCAAGCAAGCGTTCGAAGCAAGACCACAAGGAAATAGGCCTAGAGGGAGAAGAAGACATATTTGGGAAGACAATGTGAGAACCACACTTCAAGAGCGAAGAGTAACCTGGAATGAAGCCCCGAGACTGGCAGAAGATAGATCCAGATGGAAATCTATTTGTCAATCATGTACACCATACGGTAGAAGAGGACGAGATTAAGTAAGTAAGTATATAATTTCTTAGTTATATACACTTTTTTACTTAGTTCTTATTTTTATCATTTATCTTTTTACTTTCTCATTATTTCATAAAGTGATCCTACTATATTCAAAATCTTTATCCTTAAGTACTACCCAATGATTGAGAATGAACAGAGGAGGAGTAGAAGTATTTCAAAATGTGGAGATATCTTTCTTTTAATTCTTTAATAGATCTAACTACTCAAGAAATGATTAAATCTTTGGTATTGCTTCAGAGTCTGCAATTAATGTATCAATAGTCCTTGTGACTCTTATACAAGTGGTCTAGGTTTAATTATTAGGGGATCCATACTGGAGTTTTGGAGTATTTTGGAGGGCATCTAATTTAAGGATATTTTTCAGAGATTGGGGTGGATTTCTAAAATTTTACGAGTGATTTAGGCAGTTGTTGGGGGTATTTGTGCCATGGGCCTTAGGCTGGGCATCCCTGCAAACTGTTCAGTATTCACTCAGCAAAGAGCCCCTTGGACTTACTTCCTCTTTAGAGAGCATACCACATCTGCTCAGCTATCATTGAATCAAGGGTGGCACAAGGTAGTGAGCACAAACCCTCACCCAGGTCCTCTTTTTTATAAGGCTCACTACTGATCACATCATACTCACTTCGGTAGTACAATGTACAGAGGTATGATGTGTGAAGTGGCTGGAACTCACTATCATGGGGTTAGTAAAATGGGCCTAAAATATGGCCCCATTGCTAGGTTCGAACAAGTGGTTCATCCTACCCGTCTAGTACTTAATACTACTACCACTTCTTTTTTACACATCTTCCTCTTGAGTATTATTAAGTACTTTCTAAAAATAACCCCTCAACACCAAACTTTTAAAAACGATCCATCCAAATTAATGAAGANCTAGGTTCGAACAAGTGGTTCATCCTACCCGTCTAGTACTTAATACTACTACCACTTCTTTTTTACACATCTTCCTCTTGAGTATTATTAAGTACTTTCTAAAAATAACCCCTCAACACCAAACTTTTAAAAACGATCCATCCAAATTAATGAAGATTAATTTGCATAAAAGATATCACAAACCTTATTCCTATATCATAGAGATTCTTCTTGAAGAGTAAAGTTAATTTTGACTGCAGGTCTATTTCAGCTATAGTAGATACAGAGTTGTCTGATGAGATAGCGTAGATTGAGCCCCACTCCACCAGTACAGAGATATCTTTTAGACATCCGGTGAAAGCCATGATCTTGTTTCGTAGATCCAACACTGACAATACTGGTGAATCCTTGTCTGCACTGTAAATTAAAGTTTTAAATGTATTAGTATAAACTAGAAAATAATAAATAAGAGTAGATTCGACAGCCCATATACTTCATATACTTCATAATATGTATGGTCTACAGCCCATATACTGCATAATATGATTGTCCTCTTAAAGCAAAATGGTGACCAAAAGGTTTAGCTGAGTATCAATTTAACTAAAACTTTTAAAGCCAAAACAAATGTTACTCTGGAAAGAAGAAGACTGGATGTACTCTTACCCAAAGATAGGTGTAAATATTTACATATGCTTTTTTTTCTTAACTAGGGTTAAATCCAAATTGAGCCAAAAGGCTTGAGCAAACGAGGTGGAAGAGACATAGGTGGGTTTAGTCACCACGTAGGTGGATCAATTGAGCAAACTCAAACATCATAAACAGGACGGGAAGGTATAGGCCACTTCCCACATCTACTTAATAAGTTTTTCAGTGGGAAACATTTTTATCTCCTTGGGATCAAACTTTTACCTTTTTTATACCTTATAGGTATATAAAAAGCTTAAATAAAATAGGTATATAAAAAGGTATCAATATACCTTACAGGTATATTGCTAATAAGCTTCGTTCAAGGTGACAATTCGCAGGTATATTCGGGTACACCAAACTACCGAACCCCTTGTAAGACAAATCAATAAAAACAAACACCTCTACATATTATATTGTTGAGGATTTTTTTTTTTTTTTTTTTTTTTTTTTTTTTTCTCTGTTCTAAAAAATGGCCCCCTTTCTAGGTTCGAACAAGTGGTTCATCCTACCCGTCTAGTACTTAATACTACTACCACTTCTTTTTTACACATCTTCCTCTTGAGTATTATTAAGTACTTTCTAAAAATAACCCCTCAACACCAAACTTTTAAAAACGATCCATCCAAATTAATGAAGATTAATTTGCATAAAAGATATCACAAACCTTATTCCTATATCATAGAGATTCTTCTTGAAGAGTAAAGTTAATTTTGACTGCAGGTCTATTTCAGCTATAGTAGATACAGAGTTGTCTGATGAGATAGCGTAGATTGAGCCCCACTCCACCAGTANAATCACTTAAATCACTCATTGATTTTCACAAAAAACTCGATACAAACCGTTACTTTTATTAAATAAACATCAAATTAGTTATGTTAAATGTAAACAAACTCGCTAACCGTCTGTAAAGTTGAAGAATTCTTCTTCTTTTCGTCACTAGAGTGGAAAAAAAGAGGAATTCTTCAAAACAATGAGACACGCATGCGCAATTAACACAGGTGTGTAAAGAATCACTTTCTACGAATCTAAACAGAGATACAATGTTTATATTACGTATCAATCGTAGATAAATAGTATTTCCCATTTTACAAACATAAATTAAAGCTCATCACCTAAGTCTGGAGGATGCTTTAGCTATTCCATAAGTAGACTGACTTTCTCTGGCTACTATGACTAGATAGTTACGGTACCAAGCTAACTGGATTTTTTCTCCACTGATAACCTGGCAAGATCCTTTTACACCATTAGTATAGAAGTAAATTACCTGTTAACAAATAAAAATAATATGAAAATTTAGAAATCAATTAAATAGTCAGAGAGGTGACTACACAAACTCAAATATTAAATAATTTGAAAAAAAAAAAAAACTGTCTCTTCAAGTAATTTTTAAAGAAAATATTAGGTCAATGAAAGCTTAAACTTTTTTTCCTAATTAAAAATTAGGTTTTGGTCTCTAAGATATTTGAAGATAACTGCATCTTGAGGGTTATCTTTATATATTTCACTTCTGCAATCTAGGAAAAATTTAATCATTTTTGGAGATGATTTTTTAAATCTTTCATTTAGGCCAAACACAAACAATATATAATTTATCAAAGAAAATTTATGTCATGTATATTTAAAAATAATTAGCAATACTACAACTTAAAATTTAAATATTAGTTTAAAAAAATTGTGCATACCTCATCAGTAGCAACAATAAAATGGCTTTCTCCATCATCAACAGCCTCTGCCAAAACTGAACAACCTAGAGAACACCCAACATTATCCAGAATCATCTAAAATAACATAAAATAGACAGTCAATTAATGTGGCACATAGCTACCTAAAAAAACAACACAACCTAGGGATCATTTGTGGGTCAGTCCCTAACTATACACCAATTCTGAGCAAAATGGGTTTGAAAGACCTTGAGGAATGATTTTTTGGTAATTTTTTACATTTCTACATGTGCAGTGGCTACTATAAATCCAATTCTTGCACAATCCCTGAAAATTTCATTGAAATCAGATTAAAATTGTGGAAGTTATGCCTTGAAATGGAAAGCAACACATGTTTGGGTAAGCGTAGTGGCTACCACTGATCCGATCATAATGAAATTCATATGGCAACATCATAATTTTGATCCTCAATTATCAAGGCATTGACGTTTGCCCCTGCCTAGAGGCTGAAGATTATATCCATTGGGGAATTGGCTGAAAATTGTGTGGCAAGTATTCATGGACACAGACTGACAGACACAAAACAAAATTTGTTCAGGAAGGTCTAAAACGTAAAATTTGAGTGAAAATATTGATTTTGAGAGGAAAAAATGTTCACCTCCAAAAATTTAACTCACTACCTAAGTCAACTTGGAAGCAAAATAAAATGAACAAAATTCAACATAATTATATCCTTTATTTCCCTTAATTATTGTTTGTAAAGCTACACAATTAATTAATTTCAAACAAACTACATATTTATTTTCAAAGTATCATAGCAACACAGTTATTTGGGTCTACATATATAATTATTTACACAACCTGTCTGTGGATGTCCGAATTCTTAACAAAAAATAAACTAATTATACCCATAATAATTACTAAACCAATGCCAATTTATTTTCATCTTTTTAAAAAATAAATTACCTTATTTTCATATTCTTTGTGGGTAATGTCGTACATTTCAACAGATGAAAGGGTTGCCACATACAGATATGTATTTTTCCCAAGCGTCTGAAATGCAAGACCAGTAATGCTAGATCGTAGTACATCTGTTCTATCGTAAAGTATTTTTTGTTTGCTTGTCCTCTCTCTCTTAATATCACCTTAAAAAAAGAACAAATAAATTTAATTAACTTTTTAAAAAAAAAAAAAAATAACTAAGTGCTTTTAGATATTAAATTCCATATAAATATTAAAATGTATAAGAATACATAAATATAAATTATATGTGAACAAGTATACACATAATAAATTAGAATTAGGTATAAAATTATATTACAATATCATTAAATTTATTTATAAATTTATATTTACCTCTATAAACAATGATAGATCCATCTGCAAATCCAACAGCCATGAAAGTAAGGTCGTCATTGATTGCTAAACAAGAAGGGATGACAGCCTCGTTCGGTATTGAACATCTAGATACCCTCAGACAAACAGGGCGTCCTTGCCTCGTCTTTTCAGTGGATTCAATAGACCACACTTTAACAACAGGATTGATTCCCATCTCATCTTCCTAAAATAAGAAATCAAATTTAGTACAATTAATTTGCTTAAGGATTTATTTGATAGATTTCTAATAGAAATAAGTGATTACACCGACAAAGACGAAACCTGCCCAATTGCGTCATCCCGACAAAGGATAAACCTGACTCAAGGTACCCCCGGGGAATCTAGGTATAATCTACGTTCCAGAAAGCTAGTATAAATACACCATCCTTCACCCCAGTCATCAGTATGTCTTGCTGTTGCTTCAAGTAAACATCACGATGCACCACACCCTTGAATATGCTTCCAGTAGTGGAAGTGAAACGTCGGACCTCGCCCCGTTCGTGACGCGGATTTCACCGGAAAACCAAGCTGTTTATTACAAGTCTACCAGCGGAAGCCTACGCACCAATATCATTATAGTTCATATTAAGCTCATTATGGCACTTTCAGAATGGTTATTGGGGCCCCAAGACCAGAGGTTTCGATTAACAATTACGGCCAAGTGCCTCCACACTTATTGTCTTGTGTGTGTATTGTTATAATGGGTCGTGGAAGTAGAGTCTACGTGAAGAGAAATCTATCCCGTTACAAAATACCATTTAAACTGTTTATACAGCTGAGTGACACCCCAACCTACTGTTATTTACTAAATATATATCTGTATGAGCATTTCACTTGCTGTTGCTTCTCGACATTTTTTAGAATCTGAGTGGGTTGTACCTCACTTTTTAGGTTTCTATACTAAGTACAAAAAGAAGCCTTATATAACGGCTCAGTCTGTCTATCCGTTAGTGTATGTCCGTTGGCGTCTGTCCATTGTCATGTTTTAATTCATAAACTACTAGGAACATGAAATTCGGCACACAGGTGCATCACGGCATTTGAGACAACTGTAATAATTTTAACTTAATCATACAGAAACCGGCGATTATCGCCTCACTTACTTGCATGAAGCGCGCCTTACTTGTTTTCCCACAAGCTGGTTAACTGAATCAGAAAGCTGTTACTAACTATTCTAAAATGGTTAATAACAGCTTTTTGATTCAGTTAACCAGCTTGTAGGTAAACAAATTGTGAAATAGCCCACTCTGGCTCTTAACACCTCAACCTTACACACAAAAAGGAATTTTATGTCTTTCATGTGCTCTTTGTAATGAAAGTTCAGATTAAGAAGCTTCCATAACAATTTGACTTCCTACCAATGTGTGTAAGATAACATATGGTACTTAGAGCTTGTAAATAATTTTAAGATTTTTCATAAAAAAATTTACAAATTTCAAAAAAGTGATTTTGAAATAGGAAAATCGAGGATGTTTCTCACTTCCTCTTGTTTTTGTTTTTTTTTAGGATTAGACAAAAAAAATAGACAGCCAATTGGTGTGGCACATAGCTTCCTCGCATCCTATCCTTGTACTTTATTGTATTTATTCTTTTACAAGCCATTGCTGTCTAATTGGTTTAATTGTTTTTCCCGTTTCTTTAATGTGTCAAAATTGTTTTGATATTTTACAAGAATTAAAGTATCAATTTCGCAAAAGTTAAAGAACGTAGACAGTTCAAATTAATCTGGGGCTATTTTCGGGTTACTTTCTATAAACTATAAAAGTTTTGTTCAAATCAGATTAGTACTTTTGAAGCTATAGGTGTAAATAAATGTATGTTTGTGCGCATGTGGAATANCTTTTTTGTGGGAAATTTTGTGATCTTTAATTTTTATAACCACCTAGATTGGTGTCCGAGCCATTGGAAACGAGCTATTCACAAATAACCAAATTTGTTGACCTTTGCCCTTGAATAACTTTTAACGTGACGACGATCTCGTTGCCGATTTTGGATATGTTGTTCAGAAGGTCAAAATGAAGCGATCAAAGAAAAAAAAATTGGCTTCTATTCTTTGGAACAGAAAACCTAAAATGACTGTACTAAAAGATAAATTATTGTTTTATTATTTCACCCTCCTCATAAGAGGGACAATACTGAAAGAGCCATTCCTTTGATATTTCATTTTATAATATTATTTCCATTGAAATTTTCAATTTTTTAGAATATTACCATTTAAATGAAACCATTTTTTAAAAAAAAAAAAATCAGATTCTTCATATCGCTAGAATGATTTCATGAATAATGACTAATGATCCATTATCTTTAGGAAGAAGATAAGATTATAAAGAAGACAAGAATAAAAATAAATAAAAGTGAATCAAAAATATTTCAATAGTGTAAAAATCTAGACAGCACCATTTTCAGAAAAGTAGAAGGCATGTTCATTAAAAATCCTCTAAGGGGTTTTGAGGTTTTAAGTTAATCATAAGATATTATATTATTTCTTTGCATTAAAATAAAAATTTTTGAACTTAAAGCTAAATATATTTGATTATATCTTTATTTTGACTGTAAAATTGTGTTGTTATTATATTTTAATGAAATACATTTTTAAAAATACTTTATCCACTATATCCTCCTTGAAATTTTTATTTTATCTATAGACATATATAAAAGTCAACAAATGTGTGTGTGTGTGTTTGTGAGTATCTGTATGTTCTTTATACAAATCTACAGTTTTAGTCCGATCTTTGATGAAAAATAAGAGGGGGTAAATTTGGGATATTTGCAAATTATCTTATCAAAAAGGAGGGGGTATAGAAATAAGTAGGAGGAATAGAATTTCGATATTCTCTCATAGTAAAATAATTTAAACTTGATGGTGGCATACAAACTTATCAAATTAAAATGACACTCTGTAGTGAAGCACGGGTATCTGGGAAGTTAATAATAAAGAAATAGATCCACTTTTTAGAACAAATTAAATTTTTTAAAACGTAATAAAATTGGCGCACAATGGGGGGCAAAACAGAGAGATTTTTGGTGGTGATAAAAATGTCTCTATAAAACAATCTTTTGCACCGGGAGACAGCCCGTAGACAGTCTGATGACTGTTTTGCCCCAAGTGTGCGCCTAAGGAATAGTTGAAACGAGTTTGACATTTGTCAAATTTTGATATACATATAAACATAAAAAAGTAACAGAATGGACACCATAGATCTATCTAATTTAACTTTCCTAAGTGACGTACATACTTCATTAGATTTTTGTTACCATAATGTTTTGTTTTTTTTTTATAATATAAATAGATATA
>KZ652680.1:145682-157055 GCA_001010745.2 Gerris buenoi
TTTTTTTTTTTTTTTTTTTTTTTTTTTTTTTTTTTTTTTTTTTTTTTTTTTTTTAATAGAATCTAGATCTTACTACTAACACCACATCAAAAACTTTATTGCTCATAAAGAGAGCTCTCATCAACAGCAATCAAGTAGGCTTCCCTGTTTATATCAACAAGTTCTAAGGATTTATCCAATTGGATGAACTAAAAAAATCCAGTAGAAACAATAAAACTTAGTTATTATACTTACTCCAATAGTAATGAGATACGGAGAATGTTTAGCTTGTGCTGCAAGGCTGATGTTCCTTTCATAAGCCCGGAATGATCTAATTTCAAAAATTTTATTGACCAAATGTACATTTCCATCAGAATCGCCAAGAACTATATATCCGTAACCACTAGTAGTAACAGTTACCCGAACATCCTAAAAACATAGAAAACATAGAAAATTTAGCAATAAAACCAAAATAATAATTCCTTCCAAGTTTCGAAGTGATACAGTTATGATGAAATAAGTACATTCAACCAATTCATTACCAATATTGGTTAATATCAGTTTAAAGGTGGGGATAGCTAGCTAAAAAACTAATGTTAGGAAATTATTAATATATTTATTTTTCTCTGCCTATTGTTGTTTAAGATAATTAGACTTATCTGTTGGGCCATTGAAAAGAGGTCAAAATGAAATATTATTAATACATAGGTCTGACCGATTTTATTCACTTATAGAAACTTCTTCGAGGGTTTTGAGCATTGAAGAAAAAAACAATATAAACTATACATTAATAATACTGAGCAATATCCTTCTAATTACAAAACTTAAACACACAGGGTGATCCAAAAGTTCGGAAACGGCTTAATATCTCCGTTAATATTTGAGATATCAAACTGCGGTTTGTTGCTATCTTCATCATGCATAAAAAACTACTTTTTTTTTGGTGGGTACCCATTTTCCCACCATTTTGGTTGCCGCCATATTGGATTCAACTTTAAAATTTCAAATTGGAACTCCTATACTGTGATACATATTTGGAAAGGCCTTGAAAAAAGAAAACATTGGCCGCAAACCAGAGCTTTCTATCGTTCGCCGTTTTAAAATGGCGACCAGTTGAAATGACAAAATTGTCATTTTGGAGTTTTAATTACGGTCAAAGTAAAGGTTTTAGGGGGAATAATGCAAGAGTAAATTTGTCTTATTTTAGGGTAAAAAATGAAAGTTTAATGCTACTTTTTTTACAAATGTTTATTTTTATTTGGTTGCCATAGCAATGCACGTAGTCATTTTACTCGCAACCGAAAATGTAACTAAAATATTTTTTTAAACCAATTTTAATTTTTTGAGTTTTAAATAGGATAATTTTACTCTTAATTTTTTTTCTCTTAAAGCCTTATTTTAGCAGCTATCAAGCATTGAAAATGTCAATTTTGTAATTTCAACAGGCCGCCATTTTGAAACGGCAAAAGATAGAAAGCTCTGGTATGCGGCAAATGTTTTCATTTTTCAAGGCCTTTCCAAATATGTATCACGTATCACAGTATAGGAGTTCCAATTTGAAATTTTAAAGTTGAATCCAATATGGCGGCAACCAAAATGGCGGGAAAATGGGTACCCACCAAAAAAGGTAGTTTTTTATGCATTTTGGAAAGGCCTTGAAAAAAGAAAACATTGGCCGCAAACCAGAGCTTTCTATCGTTCGCCGTTTTAAAATGGCGACCAGTTGAAATGACAAAATTGTCATTTTGGAGTTTTAATTACGGTCAAAGTAAAGGTTTTAGGGGGAATAATGCAAGAGTAAATTTGTCTTATTTTAGGGTAAAAAATGAAAGTTTAATGCTACTTTTTTTACAAATGTTTATTTTTATTTGGTTGCCATAGCAATGCACGTAGTCATTTTACTCGCAACCGAAAATGTAACTAAAATATTTTTTTAAACCAATTTTAATTTTTTGAGTTTTAAATAGGATAATTTTACTCTTAATTTTTTTTCTCTTAAAGCCTTATTTTAGCAGCTATCAAGCATTGAAAATGTCAATTTTGTAATTTCAACAGGCCGCCATTTTGAAACGGCAAAAGATAGAAAGCTCTGGTTTGCGGCCAATGTTTTCTTTTTTCAAGGCCTTTCCAAATATGTATCACAGTATAGGAGTTCCAATTTGAAATTTTAAAGTTGAATCCAATATGGCGGCAACCAAAATGGTGGGAAAATGGGTACCCACCAAAAAAGGTAGTTTTTTATGCATGATGAAGATAGCAACAAACCACAGTTTGATATCTCAAATATTAACGGAGATATTAAGCCGTTTCCGAACTTTTGGATCACCCTGTATATACCAAGAGATATGTGGATTTGCACCTTCAAACTGATTTGTTTCTTAAAATGAGTTATTTATAAGAGCCCTAAGACCTCCATGGTTGAATACATAATATAAAGTTTAAGATCTTCTGGCGGTGACTATTGGGACTAAGACGTCTTTCCTATCATTAGAAGCATTTCTGTGATGTTCATGGTGCCAACTTGGTTTTGACTGGATGAACAGTTCACTTATAAAGAAATTTCTAATGTTAGTAGAGAAACACTGGGACTTACACCTGCAAGACATAGTCACCACTATACTTATCTTAAAATTAGAATTTACTCTGTCAGTAAGACAAAAACAAAAAAAAGGGGAGTGAAGCCAATAAGAGTTCAAGATTTTGACGCCTAGAAGATAGGACTAACTAGGCAAACTAAAATGTCACTGATAAAGTACCTCCTAAAGGCCTAGTGGCTTTATTTTTATCCCTCACAAAGGTTGGCCAATCTGAGCTGTTTTTTGGAGTGACGGAAATTTCTTCTGCACCCCTAAGCTAAAACATATCCATGTTAAAACACCGAACATACAAGGCTGGGTAGCAAACATCAGGACAGTCAAGACTAGCTAACAAACATCCGATAGTCAAGGCTAGGAAACAAACGCCGAACAGACAAGGCTGGGCAACAAACATCAGGACAGTCAAGACTATTAAAGTAAAAAAACACTCTTTTGATGTTCAATCCACACTTACTTTTATTTTATAACACATTGAACAAGTTAACTATTCTTAAACAAGTTAAACAAGTCTAGGTCAAGTATGTAAAGTAAACTTGCTGTCTGTCACTTGTTACATGTCTGTCATATGTTCAGTCAAATCTGATCATTCACTCTCAACACTTTCCCTATTTGTCTGAACACACACACTGAAACATTCATCTACACACACACACGTTTTCTAGAGTCAGTCTGTTTAGTTAAGTCCAACCTCATTACACAGAGTTTTGAGTCTTGGTCTGTGCAAAGGTTTAGTCATCATATCTGCTACATTAAATTGTGTGCAAATTTTTTCTACTTCAATTTCTCCTTCCAGTACCTTTTCCCGGACGAAGAAGTGTCTTATTTTGATATGCTTAGTTCTACGATGATATTCGGGGTTCTGAGCTAGCTTCACCGATGCCTCGTTATCAACATGTAGAACCGGTATTTTCTTCATAGATGTTAAATTTTTGAATAAACGTTTGAGCCACACAGCTTCCCTAGCGGCCTCGCTTGCTGCTACAACTTCTGCCTCAGTAGTTGATATTGCAACTGAAACTTGACGCTGACTGAGCCATGATATAGCTCCTCCAGCATACTTGCAGATCACTCCAGTAGTTGATCTTCCACTGGTATTATCACCACCGTGGTCTGCATCACTAAAACATTCAAGTATACCACTCTGATGATTTGGTTTGTAAGTTATTCCATAATCTGTAGTTCCTCTGATATACCTAAAGATTCTCTTGACTTTGACAACATCCATCTTGGTAGGATTCTCAAGATTTCTTGATACTACCCCCACAGCATAAGCTAGATCTGGTCTTGTCGCAGTCATCAAATACATCAAAGCACCAACTGCTTGCCTGTATGGAAAATTTCCTTCTTCCTTTTCCTCTTTCCCTGATTGAAAATTCTCTCCCTCTCCAAGAATCGGTGTTGCTACAGGTTTACATAAACTCATATTAAATCTTTCTAACACCTTTTCTGCATAGGACTTCTGATTTAATTTTATTGAACCATCTTCTTTTGTTTCAATTTCGATACCTAAAAAATATGTTGCAGGCTTCTTAACTGTTATTTGAAACTCTTTTCTCAGCTCTTTAAGGAATTTCCTAACCATTTCTTCACTTGTAGACGCTATCAGTCCGTCATCAACATAGAGCGCTAAGAGGAGTTTTTCCTTTCCCTCTTCTTTTGTAAAAAGACAGGGATCTGCATCACTGCATTTAAAACCCATGACCAATAGATGATCACTGATCCTCTTGTTCCAGCATCGAGGGGCTTGTTTCAACCCATACAAGCTCTTTGTCAGACGACACACTCGACCTGATCCATCATCATAGCCCTCTGGTTGACGCATATAAATTTCTTCGTCTAGTTCTCCATAAAGAAATGCTGTAGAAACATCTATCTGCGTAAGTGACATTTTCTCACTAGCTGCAACACTAATCAATGCCCTTATTGTTCCTGACTTTGCAACAGGACTAAATGTCTCTTTATAATCTATTCCTTTCTTCTGAGAAAATCCTTTAATAACAAGCCTGGCTTTGAACTTGTCAACTGTTCCATCTGGGTTTGTTTTTATCTTAAAAACCCATTTACATGATATAGGCTTCTTCCCTTCAGGTAGCTTCGCTAACACCCAGGTTTTATTGGCTTGCAAAGACGTGATTTCGCTATTCATGGCTTTTTTCCAGTCTTCCTGTTGATCACTTCGAACTGCTTCACTGTATGTTTTAGGTTCATGCATATCAGCCCCAATTATCATGACATAATCATTGAATCTTGCTGGTTTCTTAAGAAGTTTTCTGTCTCTGAGTTTTCTGTCACAGACACTTTCTGATCTAACTTCTTCACTTTCCCCCACCAATTCAATAGATTCATTGTCTTCATCATCATTGAGATCGATGTCTTCAACAGGCTCTTGTTCTTCTTCAACAGAAACTGCTATCTCTTCCTCTATAACAGGTGAAACTTGCTCTTCCGTAGCAGGAGCAGGTTCTGGAGGAGGTGTTAAACTTCTCTCAGTATCTTCTTCCTTGTTATTCTGAAGAGGTATTTCAACCATTGTCTTTTGCACTAAAGGTTCTTCCTGAAATGTGACATCACGAGATCTTAATAATTTGTTATTATTCTTGCACCATATTCGATAACCATCATCGTTATCATAACCAACTAACATTCCTTTATATGCTTTCTTGTCCATCTTTTTCCTTTTTGCCTTTGGTATGTGTGCATAGCAAGTAGATCCTATAATTCTAAGGTGTTTTAGATTTGGCTTCTTACCTGTCCATAACTCCTGCGGTGATTTTCCTTCTACCCTGGACGGTCCAGTACGGTTTAGGATGTAGCAAGCCGTGTTTATCATTTCCGCCCAAAGGCCCTGAGGAATACCTTCTCGTGAATGCATTATAGCCCGTGCTGTTTCGACTACGAATCTATTTTCACGTTCACTGCAACCGTTTTGCTCCGGTGTGTACGGCATTGTTAATCTATGCTTTATTCCTCGGGTCCTTAAGATGTTTCGAACTGCAGTGTTATCAAACTCGCCACCATTGTCACTTAAAATCTCTTTTACCACATGTCCTACAACTTCAACTTCAGCAAGCATCTGTTTCAGCTTCTCTGGAACTTCAGACTTTTCTCTAATAAAATAAATGTACCTAAAGCCACTATAATCATCTTTGAAAAGTACAAAGTATTTATACCTGGACAAAGATTGAAGAAATGGTCCGCAAACGTCTGTGTGAATCAGTTCACCTGGTTCCGTTGCTCGTTCTCTAGTTCCAAATTTCAATCTGTGTGCCTTTCCATAAATACACCCTTCACATAATTCACTGTCAAGTTTCAGTTTAACTCCTAGTTCCCTCTCAACGGTTGACTTTACATGTCGCTTATTTTGATGACCTAGGCGCTCATGATAAAGTTGGAGTAACGAGTTGATCTGTGCTGATTTTGGTTGGACATTTGTTAGATTTAGTTTGAAGAGTCCGCCGAATCTCTTCCGTTGACCCGTAACTACTACTCTTCCTTTGATTTTTAATTGACAACTTTCTGGTGTTGATATAAACTGACTATTGTTATGTTTATCTTGGGAAGATAAAACAGAAAATAGGTTTTTTCTAACGTTCGGAACATACCACACATTCTCTAGATCAATGTTAGAGCTATGCCCTAAAACTTTTGATATCACTTCAATCGTGCCTTTCCCTACTGCTTCCACACAATCTCCACTAGCCGTCATTACACTATGCGACCCCGTGAATGGTGTAAATGTTTTAAAAAGGTCCCTCCGATTGGTGATGTGGTTTGTCGCACCATTGTCCGCATACCAGTTGTCAGAATCTTCTACAGTATATATCTCAGATGTTTCAGTGCTAAGAGACTGGCTTACATTAGGTTTACCTGGCTTTTTGGTAGTAACAGATGTCGCAGGCTTTGCTGGTCTTCCATCAGCCTTCCACTGCGCACACTGCTTCACCTTATGCCCTGATAAAGAGCAATAATGACACCGTAAACCGGACAGTTTCTTAAATGCCTTCTTACTTGCACACTGCTGTTGCTCTCTTCTCGTTGTAACTAGTGCCTCCTGACTGTCATTAGTACTGCTGTCAACTCTGGTTTTTAACGCCCTCTCAAATGCGCAAAGTTGATTTGTCAAATTCTCCACGGTTCTCTCTTGTCTTGCCATCAGCATCCAACTTGACCGAAAAGAAAAATAATCTTCTGGAAGTGTTTCTAAAATCTTACAGATCAGTAAAAGATCGGGTAAGTCACACTTACTGCTCAGCCCATCTTTGCTTACTTCTTTCTTAAGATCGTTCCAGATATTTTTCAGTTTTGACATATGGCTGGCAATGTCATCACCAACTTCCCTCTTAAAATTAAAAAACTTCATACAGAGGTCATATGCCTTATCTTCAGATACTCCGTCATACAGTCTGTGTAACTCTAACCACACTTCTCTTGCTGAGGTGAACCGCATCACTTTTTCCAAAGTTTCTTCACACATGTTAGTAGTTAGAATTAACAAAGCTGATGTATCTGCCTTGGTATAATTAGCTAAATCAACATTGTACTTAGCTCTGATGAGTTCCGGAGATCCATCTGCAGGAGCTTCTGGTTTTTTCACACTACCTTCCAGAATTTCCACTGCTCCAGAAACATTTCTTAGCAGGATTGACACTTTGTATTTCCAAGTTGACCAGTTAATTTTTCCATTTAAATTTCCTATCTGAATTTTTGTACTTTCCATACTTCCAGAAAAAAAAAAATCTCAGAAATACTTTAAAATTTAAATTTTCAAAATTTTTGACAACTGACACTATATTGACACTACACTGACACTTGAAAATAAAATTACCGTTATAAGCGTGGCTGGGAGCACATAACCTATTAAAGTAACTAAAAAAAACACTCTTTTGATGTTCAATCCACACTAACTTTTATTTTATAACACATTGAACAAGTTAACTATTCTTAAACAAGTTAAACAAGTCTAGGTCAAGTATGTAAAGTAAACTTGCTGTCTGTCACTTGTTACATGTCTGTAATATGTTCAGTCAAATCTGATCATTCACTCTCAACAAAGACTAGGTATCAAATGTCAGGTAGACATGGCTAGGAAACAAACGCCAAACAGACAAGACTGGGCAACAATCATCAGGACAGTCAAGACTAGGTATCAAAAATCAGGTAGACATGGCTAGGAAACAAACGCCGAACAGACACGGCTGGGCAACAAACATCAGACGGACTATGCTGGGTAACAAACATCAGATAAACAAGGCTAGGATACAAACGCCGAACAGACAAGGCTGAGCAACAAACATCAGAGGGACTATGCTGGGTAACAAATATCAGATAAACAAGGCTAGGATACAAACGCCGAACAGACAAGGCTGGGCAACAAACACCAGGAAAGCCAAGACTAGATAAAATCAGACAAACAAGGCTAAGAAACACACCAAACAGACAAGGCAAGCGTCAAACGGACAAGGCTAGGTAACAAACAGACAGACACAACATAGAACAAATAAGGCAGGGTACCAAACATTGGAATAATGTACTAATACTTTAACTCATAGTCCCTTCTTTTTATAAATTAACAGCTTATAATGATGAATGAATAAAACTATTAAACTTCATCACCCAAAGCATCAAAATTTAATTGGTGTATTAAAAAAGAAAAGAGGTTGTGACAGTTTCTATTATAACAGGGTAAGTATATGTCTAAAATTCGAAGTCAGTTTCGGGTTTTCCACAAATTCAAAAAACAAAATGTTATAAATTTCACTCAGACACAAACTTACTAGGTACACTACTAAACTTACTTTTCCCCCTAAAGTAACACCAAATTCAAAGTTAAATAATAATATAATCGTTCAGATTGATATCCTTAAGAACAAAATACACAACTTATCACTATCACATACAAAACAATTAATACATTAACTCACCTGTAAAGTTTCAGCAATTTTTCCAGAATCGATATTTGGAATCAGATCAAAGAAGTTGAATCTACGGAACTAAAAATAAAAACAATAAAGAATAATTTAAAACAATTCTTTCCTATGTTAATCATGATAAGGGAGTCAACAAATAAAATTATATAAAACCCACCGACACAAATATTTAACTTACTTCAAAATAAGCCATTTTTTTCTATTTAACTTGATTTCTCAATAAAATTACTCAGTTTTAATTCATCATTTAAATCATTCTAATTAATTGAACAATTTAAAAAATTATAAACTTTTTACACATTTAAAAACAGTTTACTTTGATTTGAAAAGGCAAGGCACCAAACATCAGACGGACTATGCTGGGTAACAAACATCAGATAAACAAGGCTAGGATACAAACGCCGAACAGACAAGGCTGGGCAACAAACATCAGAGGGACTATGCTGGGTAACAAATATCAGATAAACAAGGCTAGGATACAAACGCCGAACAGACAAGGCTGGGCAACAAACACCAGGAAAGCCAAGACTAGATAAAATCAGACAAACAAGGCTAAGAAACACACCAAACAGACAAGGCAAGCGTCAAACGGACAAGGCTAGGTAACAAACAGACAGACACAACATAGAACAAATAAGGCAGGGTACCAAACATTGGAATAATGTACTAATACTTTAACTCATAGTCCCTTCTTTTTATAAATTAACAGCTTATAATGATGAATGAATAAAACTATTAAACTTCATCACCCAAAGCATCAAAATTTAATTGGTGTATTAAAAAAGAAAAGAGGTTGTGACAGTTTCTATTATAACAGGGTAAGTATATGTCTAAAATTCGAAGTCAGTTTCGGGTTTTCCACAAATTCAAAAAACAAAATGTTATAAATTTCACTCAGACACAAACTTACTAGGTACACTACTAAACTTACTTTTCCCCCTAAAGTAACACCAAATTCAAAGTTAAATAATAATATAATCGTTCAGATTGATATCCTTAAGAACAAAATACACAACTTATCACTATCACATACAAAACAATTAATACATTAACTCACCTGTAAAGTTTCAGCAATTTTTCCAGAATCGATATTTGGAATCAGATCGAAGAAATTGAATCTACGGAACTAAAAATAAAAATAAAACAAATAAAGAATAATTTAAAACAATTCATTCCTTTGTTATAAAGGATGATGATAAGGGAGTCAACAAATAAATTATATAAAACCCACCGACACAAATATTTAACTTACTTCAAAATAAGCCATTTTTCCTATTTAACTTGATTTTTCAATAAAATTACTCAGTTTTTAGATTATTCATAATCTTAAATCATTCTAATTAATTGNTGTATAACATAAGACTTGATCTCTGTTGCAGGTTATAACGTTTCAGTTATCATAGACTTGGAGAACATACCATCAGATTGGGAAGAAGTAGTTAAGAAAATAGGTTTGCTCAAGAGAAACTGCTTTGCTTCAGTTTTTGAGAAGTATTTTGACTATCAAGAGAGAGGAGAGGAAGGTCATAAAAGAGCTATCATTAACTACCGCAATGATGAAACTATGTAAGTTGAGGAAGAATTTAAATTTTAAAAATGTATTGTCTTTTATTTGTCGGTTTCCTTTAGTTTTTTAGGGATCATTTTTTTGGGTGTTTCTCTATCATTTTCCTATATTTTTGTTATTTCTTTTTACATAACTGCTAAGTATCAAATTTTTGTGTTGAGTACTTTTGAGAGATCAGGTGTGTTACAGATAGATAGACAAGTATGTGTTAGGTTTAGGTTCCTTGTTTTGCTTAGGGGCCCCAAAAATATTACAACCTATGTGACAGAGTATTCCCTAAAAAATGCCAACTATTCTTAACAAATATTTATTATATTTGTTCAGAGAATAATTTAATATTTTAATTGTTGTGCATTAAACTTTTTTATTTTGATTCAAATGTAAACATAGAAGTAATTTATTTTAGGTTTGTTCAAATCCTCCTATTTGTATTGTCCTTTGCATCGTCCCGCGGATCTTTCAGGAATCATTTAGGACAGGTTTTATATGTATGTTCCAAAATCATGTCAGGTTGGAACGAGTTTAGGGCTATAATTTACACCGTGTCAAAAACATTCAAGGAAACCTAAAAGTAAGGGAATCTTCCTTTTGAAATGTGTGATGATTGACATAACTGTGGATCAGTAAACTGTTTTCAATCAATCCCAGCGAGGGTTGGAACACTTTCACAAGTCGGGTTGGAGAAGTTTTTATCTATTGCGCATGTCCATGACGATCCTTTCAACGATACAATACACTGTTTGGTTAATACAACCCTTTCAATTGCTAACTTATTTTAATGTGTCATTTATTATAATATTATGCTGTTATTTATTTATTTTAAATTTTACGCATTTTTATCTATTATATTTGACTATTTATTATCTTAGTAATTTGTTATTTATTTTCTTTTTCCATTATTCATATTTATTTTTATTTTAAATTCTACTAATCTATTATTTCTAGACTACTTAAAATGTAATTTATATATACATAGAATTATTATTATTAAACTTCATACTGCCGGTTTCATTAGTGTTTGTAGAGCAACATAAAAATAATTACTAACTACCCACATCCTTTACTTCATATGTAATAATGTATGCTGGTAATTATAATAGTTTTGAGTCTAAGAATGTTTTATGTTTTCTCATTTCCTCTGCACTGCAGTTACTGCATAATTTAACTGCTAGTGAATATTACTCCATCTTCAAAATACAGACTTTTTTTTAACTCTCTTGTTATAAATGATGATAACACCTTAATTTATCTGCATTTGACTTTGTTTTTAATTAAGACTATTTATATATGTATATATTTTTTT
>KZ652681.1:49225-60210 GCA_001010745.2 Gerris buenoi
GTAAAATTTCAACCTGATACAAGCAGAATTTTTTGTGTATTAATGATTTATATTTTTTATTTTAATATTTAATTGGAGGAATGCCGACGCCGGGTCTAAGAGGACTATTCTTTTTCGTTCTACAACCATCTGCTTTAACTATAAATTTATGATTAACTTTTTTTTAAAAGACGTGTGATTATAATGAGAGATTATTTATTGAAAGACGCTCGCTTCAACGACAATAAAAAGATTTTTTATTTAATTTTGCCTTAACTCCGCTGGAGAATTAGTTACTTTAATTTTGTTACTTAATGTTATTAGTTACTTTTAATTTTGTCTCTTTTTTAACTCCACCATCTATAAGTAGTTATTACTGTGATTTTATAATTTACATATATGTAATGAAAAGCGTAAGGAACTTCGTTCCTACCGGGTGTCCCACGACACCACACGTATTTTTATTCGGTTCAAACGATATGCTAAATGTCAAAAACATATTAATACTTTCGGTATTATTAACCGCTAAAGTTTCAAAATGCAAAAATCGATAACATCAAAATGGCGGTCGATATCAAAATTAAATTTGGTGGATTTGTTTGAGTCATTCGGAGAGGTACAGTCGTGCTAAATTTCTACTTGATCCAACCGCATTTCAATTTTTACGATTCACACCTTCTTAAGACTGTTACTCGCCTCTGTTTTTATTCGTTAGGGGAGTAACGTTCTGAAGAAGAGCCGAGTTTTATAGTGATTATAAGTTTGTTAACCTTTTCAAATCGAGATAAGAATTTAAAGAAAAATAGATTCAAGTTAAAAAATAATTTACTTGAATTATTCAAGTAAATTTTATAGGAAACGTATAGGAGATCACAATAGATATAACAAATACATAAAGTAACTATGTAAATATAAGTACATAACATATCCTATATATATTTACAATAAAAATTATTATGTCTAATTACATAGAGAGCACTGATAGATGACACTTTTTGCTTCTCATAGATCATTATTGACTTGCTACAACATTTTATATGGAATTAGATAATATATATAATATGCAAGGGATTCAAGGGGGGTTAACATTTACTTAATTTTATGGCGCCACGGCAAAAAACAAAAATCGCTGGACCAATCATTGGGTAAAGACAGTTTTAAACTAGACGTTCGAGACAGGATAAAAGTATGCAGGCACCCCCCACTAGCCTCGCTATCACAAGGGTTTGCAGGTTTAGCCTTGTTCCCCTACCTCTACTCCTCGGCTTAGGCCTCGTACTCTCCTAATACAACCTAACATACTGTGATATAATCACAATAACAGTCAACTAAGCCGCTATTTAAATCATAAATAAATTCTAAATTGTAATGTTACATTCGCTTCAATCTCTTTAATTAGTTTTAGTAGGTATTTTTATTTTTACTTTCTCATAAAAAGAAAAAGTATTTTCATGGCACGAAAATTAGATTTTGAAAATTTGATGGATTTACACATTTTCAGGATTCCTGAGTCCAAAAAAATGTTTAAAAAAAATATATACATTTTTTTAAAAAAACAAAAACGTCCTGCGTACAGAAATCAAGGAGCCTAAACTACTAGGCCGATTTTGACGAAATTCGTCTTACATTTTCTGAAAAATCATACCTGAGGTGAAGTTGAGTAATAAATTTTAGCTCCAAATTTAAAAAAAACTATGGAAAAACGTGGAAAAAAAAAAATCTCGACAACGGTTTCAACAATTTTGATTAAAAAATTCTTAATTGTAGTCCATTTAAATACAAATCTAACGATATAAGCCAATTTCCCGGGAAAATTTCCTGAGAAAATAACTTTAACCGTGGTCGGAAAGAGGCCGGGTTCGATTCCCCGCCGAGGAGAAGTTATTTTTATGATAAATGTCGATGAATGCATGAGCGCAGAAAGTTGAAACTTTTATGGAACCAACAATAGACTAACACTATGATCTATCATCAAAATTTTATTAAAATCAGACAAGTAATTTTTAAGATATGTCGGTTCGCAAAAATTTAGCAACAGACCGACAGGCAGACACCGAACCAAAAATGTTCCCTGATGTCTGAAAGGGATTTCTGCCTTGGAATTTTTAAAATCAGATACACAAAACATTTCCGATCTCAAATGTGAACTCAATGCTTCCGTATAAGCTCGGAAGCAAAAGACAATAAATTACAACAAAAATCTAAAATAAAGAACAATAGAATCGAAGTGTATCAATCAAATAAATAATAGGATATGATCTGCAATTGATGAAGCGAGCGATAGATGAAACTTGAATGGGTCTGAAGTTGATGCTAGCCTGAGTTCCTGAGGTCTGAGTAGAAGGGTAGAGGAGGAACCTAGCTAAAAACCCCACCGCTGCTAGCGGAACACACAGGTAGGCAAGTTTGCCTACTTTTTTCCTGTCTCGAACGTCTAGTCAGTTTTAAACCACTCCTCAAGGGTGAAAATCGACTCTATACGGTGAAATAGGGTGTTTTTTTTTAGATTTTTGTACTAATGGGTTTGTCGCAGAGACATGCAGTTTTCTGAAAATTATTAAGGTTACAGTGTATTTTTAAGGAAAAATTCTATATGCCGTGAAATTTCCCGGGAAATGGGTTTATTTTCAACGGGAAATCGTCTCCGGTCAAGAAGGACTTTTTTTTAACTCGTTTTTATGTATACATTTTGTGAAACAATTGAAAATTTTAATTTTTATTTCAAGGCTTTTGTAGATCCCGCAGAGGTCCATAGTCGGTAACGAGAACTCTTTTTTTACGTGCACCCCCGCATAGGGGCGACATCGGGACATTTTTTTTCGCCGATCAGAAAACCGGAGATATTTAGTAAGGGGTGTCGTATATCGTTGGAAAGCCCTTGGGAAGAGTACAAAAGCGATGCAAAAACATTTTTTAAATTTTCACGTTTCAGGCCCTTAAAAATGGAAAAACTCTTTTTACCACTTTTTTCCAAACGTTCTACATAGTTCACGTATCTCCTCCTAGGGCATTAATACGATGCTATTCGGCTTTTGAACCCTAAAAGCCTATTAAATGCTGCTCCTGGCGTTTTGCTTTAAAACTCGATGGCACATACTTTTTGAGATATGGTACTTTAAATTGGAGGTACAAGATGGTACATAGGAGGTACGTATAGAGAAAACAAAAGTACTCTCAAACTCTGCTCCGTATGCTCTAAAAATATCTTTTTCAAGGGGTAAGCGCAATCCCCTTTTTTTAGTACCTTCGAGGCGGGGAAGTCGAGTACCTGGACGAAAAACACACGAAAATCGTGTTTTTCCGAAATTTCGACTTTGTCCTTCTGTACCGTTTGCAATTTTAATCGAAAAGGGTTCAAAACAGTATCGGACTTTAGGTCAAGTTGTCCTCTTTAAGAATCTGGTTTGTTTTTATTTTTTCGATTCCTACTTCGGGAGCTACGTCTTTGTGAAGGACGCCCTCCTGTGGTAGGCGCAACCAGAAGGGGACGTTGTACCGATTTGACAGAGATATCGTTGGAAAGGCATTCTAAAATATACCAAATTTGTGCAAAAATATTTTTGAAAAAATGTACTTGGTTGGTACCTTAGCACCCTTTTGTACTTTTAGAGTGTTGTGTAGGGGGTAAGTTACCCCACTGTGGGGCTAATGGCGCTGGCGTCGAGGGATTTATCAGCTCGGAAATTTCCTTCGGTCAAAAGTTGCGCCAAATAACACTTAAACGCACTGTACCCTTTTAGTACCTTTACATTGACGGGTTCGGGTACACAGGTACTTTTAGCACCTCGGTAGTTGTAGGGCGCACTGTACATATAAAAAATTGCAGCTTTTTACTCAAAAGTGTGTGGGTTCTATTGCCATTGTACCCATTTCATTGAAATTTATTTTTTATTACTACTTATTTTAGTACTTATTGTACCGGTTTATAAAAATCGTTTGAAAATGCTAGTTTTTAGTCTTTATACCGTACCGTTTTTGCATTTCATAGGATCGGGCTGAAACTCATATTGTAGTTAGTACTTTGTAGTAGTAAAGTGTACGTGAAAAGATTATCTTAAATTTATAACTATACCGGGTACATGAGGGGTACATATTTGTGTAACTCTGTCTTGTGTGTCTCTCCCTTTAAGAGAAGGGAAAAAATAGTAGCTGGCCGGCCATGTTTGGTATCGTGGGAAAGCCCTTAAAGCGTCCTTTAAAAAGATGCAATTTTTTATCTAAAAAAAGTCACGCTTTAGACCCTTTTGAACGATAAATAGTTTTTATGAACCAAAACTTAAAACCCGACTTGTCATTAACGAGCGAGGTCTACTGTTCACAGAACTACTAGTTAACTTGAGAAAGCTTACGATAAACAGGATGAAACATTGCCACTGTATTCCTCAAGTCCCTTAGGATAAACGTAGTCGTATCATTTAGCATGGAATAATTTTAGCCGCTTTATAAAAGATAAACGTAGTCGTATCATTTAGCATGGAATCATTTTAGCCGCTATATAAAAGATAAACGTAGTCGTATCATTTAGCATGGAATCATTTTAGCCGCTNGCAGAAGAACAATGTTTAACTACGCATTGAGTAAAACAATAAGACAGCAGAAGAACAATGTTTAACTACGCATTGAGTAAAACAATAAGACAGCAGAAGAACAATGTTTCAACTCTTTTCTACATAGGTAAGCTCAGTTCAATAACATATCGTCTACCTTTATTTCTTCAACTATATTTATATAGAAGTTAAATCATCAACTCTGTGATTATTCGATAAATGACACAAATAGATAAACATTTTTAAAAAAAAAAAAAATCCGTATAAGTAAGCTAAATAATTAATAAGATTTTAAAATTTTAACCGATTTACCGAATTTAAAAATTACGAGCATAAGAAAGATTTTTAACTAACCTAATTGGCCAATTTATATATTTTTTAAAGTTTTGATTTTTTTGTAAATTTCTAATTTTGAATTGCATCGAGAGATTTTATATTTTCATTTATCTGTTCATTTTGGATTTATGTAAATGTTTGTCGGTTTCTGATTTGGAATTTTTCTTTGCAATGTTAAATTTTGAAGAAAGCTTGTAATGTTAGTAAAGTTTATTAGTAAAATGCTATTGCAATGGTAATCATGTACTGAGTAAAAACATTTGTTTATGGTATTATTAGACAATGTCGTAGAACCTGTTAAATCGATCCTATGTAAATCAACTTATCTAAATACTCGTATATTTAAAGTAAACTTTTAATCGAAATTAAAAAAAACAGCTGATCAAATTAGTGTACTCGCTCGATAAAAATTAATGAACAACATCGATAACATTTAAAATTACTCGATACTGATTAAAAAAACAACGATCAAATGTAAAATCGATGGATCAAATTGAAAGACTTATTGGTCGAATGTGAAATTGCAAAAATCGCGTACTGAGTACCTTGGAACTTTTCCTCACATCGGAAGGCACTAAAAATATACGTCAATTTTTATTTATTTTATTTCATTTATTCTATTATTTGAATTTCGGTGGTATTTTGACAAATCTAAACGAACTCAGGCGTTTAACAAAATTATCACNGCCGCTATATAAAAGATAAACGTAGTCGTATCATTTAGCATGGAATCATTTTAGCCGCTATATAAAAGATAAACGTAGTCGTATCATTTAGCATGGAATCATTTTAGCCGCTATATAAAAGATAAACGTAGTCGTATCATTTAGCATGGAATCATTTTAGCCGCTATATAAAAGATAAACGTAGTCGTATCATTTAGCATGGAATCATTTTAGCCGCTATATAAAAGATAAACGTAGTCGTATCATTTAGCATGGAATCATTTTAGCCGCTATATAAAAGATAAACGTAGTCGTATCATTTAGCATGGAATCATTTTAGCCGCTATATAAAAGATAAACGTAGTCGTATCATTTAGCATGGAATCATTTTAGCCGCTATATAAAAGATAAACGTAGTCGTATCATTTAGCATGGAATCATTTTAGCCGCTATATAAAAGATAAACGTAGTCGTATCATTTAGCATGGAATCATTTTAGCCGCTATATAAAAGATAAACGTAGTCGTATCATTTAGCATGGAATCATTTTAGCCGCTATATAAAAGATAAACGTAGTCGTATCATTTAGCATGGAATCATTTTAGCCGCTATATAAAAGATAAACGTAGTCGTATCATTTAGCATGGAATCATTTTAGCCGCTATATAAAAGATAAACGTAGTCGTATCATTTAGCATGGAATCATTTTAGCCGCTATATAAAAGATAAACGTAGTCGTATCATTTAGCATGGAATCATTTTAGCCGCTATATAAAAGATAAACGTAGTCGTATCATTTAGCATGGAATCATTTTAGCCGCTATATAAAAGATAAACGTAGTCGTATCATTTAGCATGGAATCATTTTAGCCGCTATATAAAAGATAAACGTAGTCGTATCATTTAGCATGGAATCATTTTAGCCGCTATATAAAAGATAAACGTAGTCGTATCATTTAGCATGGAATCATTTTAGCCGCTATATAAAAGATAAACGTAGTCGTATCATTTAGCATGGAATCATTTTAGCCGCTATATAAAAGATAAACGTAGTCGTATCATTTAGCATGGAATCATTTTAGCCGCTATATAAAAGATAAACGTAGTCGTATCATTTAGCATGGAATCATTTTAGCCGCTATATAAAAGATAAACGTAGTCGTATCATTTAGCATGGAATCATTTTAGCCGCTATATAAAAGATAAACGTAGTCGTATCATTTAGCATGGAATCATTTTAGCCGCTATATAAAAGATAAACGTAGTCGTATCATTTAGCATGGAATCATTTTAGCCGCTATATAAAAGATAAACGTAGTCGTATCATTTAGCATGGAATCATTTTAGCCGCTATATAAAAGATAAACGTAGTCGTATCATTTAGCATGGAATCATTTTAGCCGCTATATAAAAGATAAACGTAGTCGTATCATTTAGCATGGAATCATTTTAGCCGCTATATAAAAGATAAACGTAGTCGTATCATTTAGCATGGAATCATTTTAGCCGCTATATAAAAGATAAACGTAGTCGTATCATTTAGCATGGAATCATTTTAGCCGCTATATAAAAGATAAACGTAGTCGTATCATTTAGCATGGAATCATTTTAGCCGCTATATAAAAGATAAACGTAGTCGTATCATTTAGCATGGAATCATTTTAGCCGCTATATAAAAGATAAACGTAGTCGTATCATTTAGCATGGAATCATTTTAGCCGCTATATAAAAGATAAACGTAGTCGTATCATTTAGCATGGAATCATTTTAGCCGCTATATAAAAGATAAACGTAGTCGTATCATTTAGCATGGAATCATTTTAGCCGCTATATAAAAGATAAACGTAGTCGTATCATTTAGCATGGAATCATTTTAGCCGCTATATAAAAGATAAACGTAGTCGTATCATTTAGCATGGAATCATTTTAGCCGCTATATAAAAGATAAACGTAGTCGTATCATTTAGCATGGAATCATTTTAGCCGCTATATAAAAGATAAACGTAGTCGTATCATTTAGCATGGAATCATTTTAGCCGCTATATAAAAGATAAACGTAGTCGTATCATTTAGCATGGAATCATTTTAGCCGCTATATAAAAGATAAACGTAGTCGTATCATTTAGCATGGAATCATTTTAGCCGCTATATAAAAGATAAACGTAGTCGTATCATTTAGCATGGAATCATTTTAGCCGCTATATAAAAGATAAACGTAGTCGTATCATTTAGCATGGAATCATTTTAGCCGCTATATAAAAGATAAACGTAGTCGTATCATTTAGCATGGAATCATTTTAGCCGCTATATAAAAGATAAACGTAGTCGTATCATTTAGCATGGAATCATTTTAGCCGCTATATAAAAGATAAACGTAGTCGTATCATTTAGCATGGAATCATTTTAGCCGCTATATAAAAGATAAACGTAGTCGTATCATTTAGCATGGAATCATTTTAGCCGCTATATAAAAGATAAACGTAGTCGTATCATTTAGCATGGAATCATTTTAGCCGCTATATAAAAGATAAACGTAGTCGTATCATTTAGCATGGAATCATTTTAGCCGCTATATAAAAGATAAACGTAGTCGTATCATTTAGCATGGAATCATTTTAGCCGCTATATAAAAGATAAACGTAGTCGTATCATTTAGCATGGAATCATTTTAGCCGCTATATAAAAGATAAACGTAGTCGTATCATTTAGCATGGAATCATTTTAGCCGCTATATAAAAGATAAACGTAGTCGTATCATTTAGCATGGAATCATTTTAGCCGCTATATAAAAGATAAACGTAGTCGTATCATTTAGCATGGAATCATTTTAGCCGCTATATAAAAGATAAACGTAGTCGTATCATTTAGCATGGAATCATTTTAGCCGCTATATAAAAGATAAACGTAGTCGTATCATTTAGCATGGAATCATTTTAGCCGCTATATAAAAGATAAACGTAGTCGTATCATTTAGCATGGAATCATTTTAGCCGCTATATAAAAGATAAACGTAGTCGTATCATTTAGCATGGAATCATTTTAGCCGCTATATAAAAGATAAACGTAGTCGTATCATTTAGCATGGAATCATTTTAGCCGCTATATAAAAGATAAACGTAGTCGTATCATTTAGCATGGAATCATTTTAGCCGCTATATAAAAGATAAACGTAGTCGTATCATTTAGCATGGAATCATTTTAGCCGCTATATAAAAGATAAACGTAGTCGTATCATTTAGCATGGAATCATTTTAGCCGCTATATAAAAGATAAACGTAGTCGTATCATTTAGCATGGAATCATTTTAGCCGCTATATAAAAGATAAACGTAGTCGTATCATTTAGCATGGAATCATTTTAGCCGCTATATAAAAGATAAACGTAGTCGTATCATTTAGCATGGAATCATTTTAGCCGCTATATAAAAGATAAACGTAGTCGTATCATTTAGCATGGAATCATTTTAGCCGCTATATAAAAGATAAACGTAGTCGTATCATTTAGCATGGAATCATTTTAGCCGCTATATAAAAGATAAACGTAGTCGTATCATTTAGCATGGAATCATTTTAGCCGCTATATAAAAGATAAACGTAGTCGTATCATTTAGCATGGAATCATTTTAGCCGCTATATAAAAGATAAACGTAGTCGTATCATTTAGCATGGAATCATTTTAGCCGCTATATAAAAGATAAACGTAGTCGTATCATTTAGCATGGAATCATTTTAGCCGCTATATAAAAGATAAACGTAGTCGTATCATTTAGCATGGAATCATTTTAGCCGCTATATAAAAGATAAACGTAGTCGTATCATTTAGCATGGAATCATTTTAGCCGCTATATAAAAGATAAACGTAGTCGTATCATTTAGCATGGAATCATTTTAGCCGCTATATAAAAGATAAACGTAGTCGTATCATTTAGCATGGAATCATTTTAGCCGCTATATAAAAGATAAACGTAGTCGTATCATTTAGCATGGAATCATTTTAGCCGCTATATAAAAGATAAACGTAGTCGTATCATTTAGCATGGAATCATTTTAGCCGCTATATAAAAGATAAACGTAGTCGTATCATTTAGCATGGAATCATTTTAGCCGCTATATAAAAGATAAACGTAGTCGTATCATTTAGCATGGAATCATTTTAGCCGCTATATAAAAGATAAACGTAGTCGTATCATTTAGCATGGAATCATTTTAGCCGCTATATAAAAGATAAACGTAGTCGTATCATTTAGCATGGAATCATTTTAGCCGCTATATAAAAGATAAACGTAGTCGTATCATTTAGCATGGAATCATTTTAGCCGCTATATAAAAGATAAACGTAGTCGTATCATTTAGCATGGAATCATTTTAGCCGCTATATAAAAGATAAACGTAGTCGTATCATTTAGCATGGAATCATTTTAGCCGCTATATAAAAGATAAACGTAGTCGTATCATTTAGCATGGAATCATTTTAGCCGCTATATAAAAGATAAACGTAGTCGTATCATTTAGCATGGAATCATTTTAGCCGCTATATAAAAGATAAACGTAGTCGTATCATTTAGCATGGAATCATTTTAGCCGCTATATAAGATTTCGAAATCGGCCGTAAAGAATAGGTATATAAAATTAATATTAGATAATTCTACGAAACCGAACTTGACGCATAGAACAGCTTTACTAACCTTCAGCGTTACGTACTATTGAAAATCTCCGTATAAATTGGCTTAGTGTTTTTTTTTTTTTTTTTTTTTTTTTTTTTTTAGCATGCTGTCTAAAGACCCAGAAAGCTTCTCAGAGCGTATTTTCAAAACTTCTATACTGAATGGAAGTAAAAGGATTTGGCTTGCGTAATACTGTAGGTCTAATGCTTATCTGTGAAAATGCAAGTAATTTCCATTGGGTTTTGCCTTTTGCGGGTGTATAATGTTTTAACTTGGCATTATTTGTATACGAGTATTATGACTGCGTGCATTCTGTAACATTACAGATAGTCGATAAATCACTTCATTATTTGTGGCCGTTTCATTCATATGCACAAAATATGATATTATTTAATGTTTCTGTTATGAAAATAGAAAATTCAAGTGCTCCAACATTGCGATATTTTTTTCTCTCGCAATTTAGTTATCACTTAAAAGATATTGTTCGAAGTAAATTATAGATTATAAAAGTGCAATGTCGTATGAATATTTGGACAAATAGAAAATAGATTTAAATTCATATTTTGGACGTCCCCCCCCCTTCTTAACTTTGGAACGGTTTGAGATAAATTAATGAAACTTGTGGGATCTCTACCATGCAAAGGGAAGTATGTTTTCTTACAAGGAATACAGACTCGCATTATTTATCTTATTATCTGCTTTTGTCCATAAGCCAATTTTGTTTAATTAAATTTGAAACTATTATAATATATATATATATATATATATATATATGCAATGGAATACCGTGATTTT
>KZ652681.1:97994-117041 GCA_001010745.2 Gerris buenoi
TCCCCCCCCCAACCACTATAGATCGGCTGGTGCTAAAATTTCGAAATAATTCATGCTAATACCTTATTATGGCGCGATGAAAATTCCGGGAGTTCATCCTAAAGCCACCACATCAAAATCATATTTCACTAGTTCCCTTCCTATCTCATTCATTTTTCCTGGTTGTAGCATCGTTCTTACATTCCAAGTAGCAGATTTCAAGTCGATGTTTCTAGCTTTCCGTTTAACACACTTGGGTCTGTATTTATATTTATACCCTTGCTTAATTAGATCCAGAGCTTTATTTATTTTTTCTGCTAATAGTTCTAATTTAAGCTCAAGATTAAGTAGTGCTAGAGTCTAGGACCTGGACTAAACTTCCGGTTGATTTCTTTTATAGCTTTGCTTTGGACCAGTGCATGGGGTATTTGATTATCTCGTTGGCCAGGAAATAAGCAAGTCTAGATTGAGGCAGAGAAATCACTTTAGAACAGAGGCGGACTAAGGCTAAAGCGGGCCCTAGGCAACATTGTAATTCTGAGCCTATTTTTCAGTCAAGACATATACTAGCGTTTGGTAGTTTGATTTTAAAGCATATACCTACTATGAATTTACAGGCCAAGCGCCAAAGACTTTGATGGAGAAGAAATTCGGGCAAAGCTGAATTTTTGTTTACGGCTTTATTTAGATCCCCTGATGAACATATTAAGTTTTCTCCCTCAAGGTAGGTCGGCGTTGGCCGCCATTTTGAAAAAAAGGGGCCAAAATTCGGTTTTTGGCAAATATCTTCGTTCTCATCGATGATACGACAAAAATAGTTATTAAGTAGTTATAGTTATTAAGTGTTGACTCAATACTACGATGCACCACGCCCCTGAAGATGCTTCCGGTAGTGGAAGCGAAACCAAGGACTTCAACCCCTTGGTGACGCGGATTTCTCCGGAAACCAAGCTGTTTAATACAAGGATATTTCTAAAGTTTAGACATATAACTCAGATGAAGCTTAAATGTATGACAGAAAATAGGCGATAATTTGTTTCAAGATAAACATATATGTTTTATATATCTATACAGGGTGTCCCAGCTAATATGGAACAGTGAAATATCTCCGGAACCATGATAGATAGAAAGATGTGGTTTTCAAGGTTCGATAATGGCTAAAAAGGCGCTTCCAGAACATATGCTTAACATTTTCTGTGTTAAGCAGAAGTGTGTGTATTTTAGATAATTAACAAAAAGTGAATAGGATGACAATTATTTAAGACTGGATTTGGATTCAATGGCTAAAAATAAGAACTTTTTACTCTTGGGAATTTTTTGCTCCGAGTATTAGTTTGCCATCTGGAGAGCCCTGAACGTGCTAAAATTGAAACTTAAAGTTAATTTTACAGCTAAACTAATAGATTTAGGAAAAAAATTCAAAACACAAAAAATTCTTATTTTTAGTCATAGAATCTAAATCCAATCTAAAATTCATACCATATGTGTACCTTATTTTGCCTAAAAAAAAAGGTGTTCAGCAGGGCTCAAAAAGTGAAAAAAAATACTAATAATGCATGTTTTTAAGTATGGATTTGGATTTTAAGCCAAAAAATAAAAACTTTTTGTGTCACGAATTTTTTTTCCTAAATCTATTAGTTTAGCTGTAAAATTAACTTAAAATTTCAATTTTAGCACGTTCAGGGCTCTCCAGATGGCAAACTAATGCTCGGAGCAAAAAATTCCCAAGAATAAAAAGTTCTTATTTTTAGCCATTGAATCCAAATCCAGTCTTAAATATTTGTCTTCCTATTCACTTTTTGTTAATTATCTAAATTACACACACTTCTGCTTAACACAGAAAATGTTAAGCATATGTTCTGGAAGCGCCTTTTTAGCCATTATCGAACCTTGAAAACCACATCTTTCTATTTATCATGGTTCCGGAGATATTTCGCTGTTTCATATTAGCTGGGACACCCTGTATATATAAAATTAAAGTTTTGTCTGTGCATTGGTCAGAATTGAATTTTTTTGGATACTATACATTCCAAAAACCGAATCCGACCTTAACTTTTTTCGTGTATGTATGTGTGTATGGATGTGTGTCTGTCGCCTCAGTCAGACTTTATAGGCGCAAAACTAGCTAAATGTAATCGATTAATTTTTTTTCAGAGGTGTGCGCAAACATGTTTTAATTTGTAGGCTTGGTTTCATCGAAAAATATTGAGTAGAACCAAAGTTATTGACAATATTATAAAAATAAATTGGTAAGGCGTGAAGTCTCACGTAAAAAGGGTTTCGTTGGTATTGTGAACAAAAAATAGTAAGGGGGGGGGGGGAAAGAAAATTTATTATTTTTTTGACAAAATGGCGCGCAAAATTAACCGTTAACCATGCACAAGTGTTATAATTTTTTTTTGTAATCTAGTCTTCAATACCTATTATACGATTTGATGTTTTTTTGACAAAATATCGCCGAAAATTGATGATGAATTATCCGCTATCTTGGATTTCCAGTAAATCAGATCAAATTTCTAATCTTTTTTTTCTATGGCCCAGCAGNGTACATCTAGCTGTAGGATGAGCTGAATTATGTATAAATCTCAACACAAACGATATGACTCTCAAAAGCTTTAGATAACACGAATATTTCTCAATCACATCAACAATATATTAAGCTGGTGACACGGTCACAAGTGTAGTGGACCGTGGTTTCAATTCAGGCAGATCTCTAACCGGTGTACGTTGAAATTGAGGCCATTCATTATGTGGTAAGGTGAGCCATGAGGGACCTGTCCACCAGAGTGGATGGTTAAGGAGTTTCGATGGTAATGTACCTTTGGAAGCACAGTCAGCAGGAGTAGAAGGTAGAAGGGGGTAGACAACGTAGAACGGTAGGCTGTAGGCTCACAGGTCCACTTCCTCTCAGATAATTGAATTAAATAATGAGACATCTAATTCTAGATATGCTGACTATGTGTACGGGTTGTGGCTCCTCTACTTCCCAGAAGCATCGAACTGCGTCAGTCAGACTAGTTCTATTTACGAATAATGAAGAAAAAGTATTATCATATTCGGTTGGAACTTTACCAATTACAACTAGGCCAAACACGGTGTTCAAAAAAGTTGGACCTTCAGGAGATTTCACACATGGGCCAGTAAGAATATCTGGGAACAGGTCGGCTCCCAACAAGAACTCAATTTTACTAGGTGTAAAGAAATTTGGATCAGCCAGCTTATCCCGATATTTTTCAAACCAGTGTGGAATAGACATCTTGGTGCAGGGTAAGAAAGAAGTTATAGAATCGACTACTATAGCCTTGGAGCTAAGAGTTTGTGATGTAGGACTTATTCGGTTAGGTTTCATAAGGCAATCAACACTTCCTCTAATTCCTTCAAGTAGATTTTGACCGACACCCATGATTTGTTTTCTAAAAGAGGACGGTTTAAGTCCTAAACTTTGTACTGCTTCAGTCGTTATAAAGGAATAATGGCTTCCTGAATCTACCACCAAACGTATTTTCTGGAAGTTACCTCTTACATCCTGAATCCAAGCCATTGCTGTTCCTAAGATCACATCAGAATCGGAAGCACTTGTTAAGGTTGACTTCGCACAAGGTTCTGTTGATGTACTAGGTTTAGGGTCAGGTTGTAAAGTGTTGGATGAATTCGGAGAATGTAGAAGAGTGTGATGTTTTCTAGAACAAATATAGCAAGTAGATTTAGATTTGCAATCATTAGCTATATGTCCTGATTGAAGGCAATTGTGACAACATCGCCACTGCTTGATTAGTCGTCTTTTCTCTTCTAATGATTTCCGTTTGAAATTAAAGCACCGCCACAGAAAGTGGTTATCTTGACAACAAGGGCATCTATTAACTATAGATTTGCGGCTGGACTGATCTTTGACACCTGAACTCGTGTCCTCTGATCCCTTAGTACTTGGAGTCGTTTCAATAGATTCCTTAACAAACAAGCTTGTTGCTCTCGAGTTTGTTTTGGATTTTTTAACTTCATTTTCTTTGACTGAAAAATCGAAATTAATTTCAGATGAAAGCTCCAGAACTTGGCAGCGGTCCCTTACAAAATCTATAAGGTTGTCAAATTCTGGATAGTCAACATTAACGAACTCCTTTTCAAATGATTCCCGAGTTTTCGGGTCCAAAGATCGAACGGCAAGGTTAAAGAGAATAAACTNAATAGTATATTATGTTACTAGGCTGTGAAGTGAGTTTTTTCTTTACCGCGGCAATTACATTTACTGTCGAGCGAAGCGAGACAGGAAATATTGCCAAGGTAAAGAAAAAACACTTCACAGTCGTGTAGCATATGCTATTTTTTCCGAGGTAGCAGACATTAAAAAACATTAAATATTAATCAATATAATAATAAAAAATATTAGTTCAAACTTAATAAGATTAAAAAAAAAGAAACCTTAAAAAGAGGTTACACTATAAGAAAAGATAAATAAAACGCATTGACATCTAGCGGAATTACTATAAGAAAAGATTACTATAAGAAAAGATAAATAAAACGCATTGACATCTAGCGGAATTCTATCGTACTAAGGCCATTTCAGTAAGAAAATAGCGTTCCTACGGAAGTTTTGAAAAGCTCTTATAGTACAATAAAAATTTTTTTCTTTACTGCCAGGAGTAAAGAAAAGATTTTTTAAGTCCACGTAATAAAAAAATTGATTTTAGCTTTGTTTTTTAGGCTGTAAAGTTACTACTTCACAGCCTACCTCGGAAAAAATATATTTTTACCTCCCTTAAAAAATTAAAAATGGCGGACGCACTTTAGAGTTTTTTAGAGGCTTATTGTGGCTAAACGGTAAATCGTATCGACAAGCTGACTGCGCCAGCGGTAACTGATTTTAAAAGATCTACAACATTAGTCTTATGACTTTTTGTCGTATCATTATCCGTTCTACCCTAGATAGAGCTAAGCTTGATTGTTTGTAAAAAAAAAAAAAAAAAAAAAAAAAAATTGACTTTGAGCTCTTATGGCGTCCGCAAGTGTTGACTGATTTAATTTCTGATTTGGGTGCTTAAACCTCACACTATTCCTCTATAAATCGAGTATTTATTATTTAATTTTTTTTTTTTCTGGAACTAGATTTATTAAATATTTACTGGTGCAGCTGCCATATTGAGAGAAGAGACTGGTAATTAAATGAATGCAGCATCATGGTTGATGATTGTCCAATGACTTCCCAGTATAATTGGTTTTTACGACAGTTATTTTCTTATTTATTATAACTTTTTTATTATTTTATTAATTACTATACATTTTTTAATTACTGGCTATTTTTTTTTAAATATATTATATAGATAGACTCCAAACTACAATTTGGAAAATATTATATTCTTATGTAAGGGAATGAATGATGTATAATATTGTCCTGATTTTATTCCTAGATGGCTGGAAACAAAACTATTTAGGCATTTGATTTAATTACTAGGCTTACATGACAATAGGAAACATAGCCACTAATACCCAGCATGAGCCCCGCGGGGTGAAGTTAAAAGAATATTGATGTGCATAGTTATAAAACGAAGCGAGTAACAAAGAATTATAATTAAAATTGATACTAGAATAGAATGATTAACAAGTAACGAAATTTAACAGATTTAAACAACAAACAAATAAACAACCATATGGTCAATCTATATTGGTACATAAAAACATATTTACAAATGGAATACTCAATAGAGCTAAATAAAATAATAGCAAGTAATGATAAAATTGTTGGTGCAAGGTCCTTAAGGAAATAATAAATTATAGGAATAATAAACGAAGGTGTTTAAGACGCTTTTAAACATTTATGCCAACTGCCTACCTGGGTCTTTCAGATATAACTCCTAAGGGGAAAGCCTAGTCAACATCTAAGGGGGACCTCCAAGTTCTTTATTTAGGCCCTTAGCCCCCTCAGCTCTGTTGGCAAGCTTGGTTTTTCCCTCCATTTTATGAATAGGAAGATAAGGAGAAGGCAGACCTGTGTGTGTTTCTAGCCCTCAGAGTAAGTGGTGGCCATTTTTATTTTTAATTAATAAAATGTCTATCCATTTCAATCCCCTACATCCAAGTATAGATCAGTTTCTTAGGGCAAGCTTTCTGGTAATCAGAAAGGGTTGAATGTTTTGAGAACTTACCCCGGTACTCAGGGAAGTACTTGATCTTCAGAGCCGGTAGCCAGCTCCAAGTCTCCATGATACATCACATCATTCTACATCTCCAACAGCTAAAACTTTATCATTAACTTATACTTACTTATGTTGTACCTGTTAGGCCGTTTGAATGTAAAACTTACAATCTAACTTCGGACCTAACGGTGAAAGAAAAGAAAAGCTGGTATGATAAGGGTAAAAGAAAATAAGCTAAATCAAGAAGCCACAATTAGTAAAATCAAGTTAATAAATTCTTATATTTATAAAGTAAAATAAAGAGAACAATAGCAAATAAAATACCATTAGAAAAGTATTAAAGNGTCGTCTTTTCTCTTCTAATGATTTCCGTTTGAAATTAAAGCACCGCCACAGAAAGTGGTTATCTTGACAACAAGGGCATCTATTAACTATAGATATGCGGCTGGACTGATCTTTGACACCTGAACTCGTGTCCTCTGATCCCTTAGTACTTGGAGTCGTTTCAATAGATTCCTTAACAAACAAGCTTGTTGCTCTCGAGTTTGGTTTGGATTTTTTAACTTCATTTTCTTTGACTGAAGAATCAACATTAATTTCAGATGAAAGCTCCAGAACTTGGTAGCGGTCCCTTACAAAATCTATAAGGTTGTCAAATTCTGGATAGTCAACATTAACGAACTCCTTTTCAAATGATTCCCGATTTTTCGGGTCTAAAGATCGAACGGCGAGGTTAAAGAGAATAAATTTCGAAAGGTTAGGAATATTCAAGCGTTTTAACGCAGATATATTTTCCGCGATTACAGAAAGAAAAGTCTTTAAATTTTCTAGGTTACCCTTCTTTAAAGGAGCAAAGTCCATGCACTGTTTTAAATAAGATGACGCAAGCAGACGTTTGTTGTCATAGGCCTTATTTAGTGCTGTCCATGCTAGTAAATAGTTACTATCAGTGATAGAGAGTTTCGAGACCACAGCTAGGGCTGGGCCGCTCAAGGAGGAGGCTAAATAGTGGAATTTGTCTACGTTTGGGATGGCTATGTCATCGTGTACAATAGAAATAAATAAATCGCGAAAGTGTGGCCACTCAATTAGTTTTCCCGAGAATTTAGGAAGAGTTAGCCGAGGAAGGTGAGCTCTAGTTGTAGCTCTCATGGTTGACTCTTGAGGACCCCATACTGTTTGATTAGAAGGCAAAGATGGTTTGGGTTGAGCCATTACCACAAGTTCTTCATAAAGTGTGTTGGCTTCAGTAAAGTATCGCTTAATAGTAGAGTACAACTTTTTATCACTCTCATCGGGGTAATTTTTATCACCTACCAACGCATAATGCTCCAACAAATCGTCCCAAGCTTGTCGAAAGTAGTCAAAACATGAATTAATACTGCGGAACGCACCTCTAAAGGAAACAAGGTGAGTAGGATCCTCCGCAGCTTGCCTTCCTAATTCTAAAATAGTCCTTACTTCTGTACAAGACGAATTTATCTTTCGTCTTAATAGGGATTGCCTAGGTTCCATAGAAACAGAGGAACCTCCCGGCACACTTTCAGGGTTGGACATGATCTCAAATTAATGCAATAAACGATACAAAGACAAATAAAGAAATAATAAACAAAGAAGTATCTGAAATTAAAATAATAAAGGCAAAAAGGCAAATTTAACACCCCTATAAACACATAAATAAATAAACACATATAAATAAAAATATTAAATAAATGTGGCTGCTTGAAAAGAAATAATAAGATTAATCTCAAATAAACTAAGTAAACAAACCAATAAAAAAATCAACTTTAAAGAAAGGATTAACTTTTAAGCAAAAAAATAAATTTTAAGAAAATAATTAAGTTTAATCCGGAAACCAAAGGACCAAAAGATGTTAGGCCGTTTGAATGTAAAACTTACAATCTAACTTCGGACCTAACGGTGAAAGAAAAGAAAAGCTGGTATGATAAGGGTAAAAGAAAATAAGCTAAATCAAGAAGCCACAATTAGTAAAATCAAGTTAATAAATTCTTATATTTATAAAGTAAAATAAAGAGAACAATAGCAAATAAAATACCATTAGAAAAGTATTAAAGAAGTTTATAGATAAGTATATAAAGTAGGTGAAAGAACGTTATAGTGTATAAGAAATCTTTAAGTTATGTGATAATAATTATTAAGAATATGAAGTAAATTACTTTAGTCTAGGTTTAACTAGATAGCGAAAATAATAATAATTAAATGTATAAACCCGCAATACAGAGGTGAGGAGTGTGAGCCTGGAGTTGTAGTGGAGAGCCTGGTGGAAGAGAGCGGTGGAGAGAGACAGCGGCGTCTCGATGTAGTAGTGAGTCAGTTGGAGTTAGTAGGGCAGCTTACGTCACAGAGCGGTGACGTAGTCCCAAGTCAGAGCCTTCGAGACCAGTCGGACCTCGAAGGGAGTAACAAGTAGGATGTGACTCAGAAAGGTGGCAAGGGCCAGTAGCGGCAAGGATCCTTCTTGATTCACATTCAGACACCGACTGAGGAGTAGAAGGTAGAAGGGGGTAGACAACGTAGAACGGTAGGCTGTAGGCTCACAGGTCCACTTCCTCTCAGATAATTAAATTAAGTACTGGGACAGCTAATTCTAGATATAATCATTTCACTCATCGTTTAAATAATAATTGAATTAGACTCAGTTAAAATGAACAAATAATGAAATTAAGGAATGGTTTCTTAGTTTTAACATATCTTTTAGAATTAGAATTAAATACAAAATTATAAGAAAATTAAAAGCAAAGATCGCTTTAGGTAACGGCCTTAACAGTACCCTCTATACATTAAACTTACCTATAAACTACAGTCCGGTTATTTTCTTTAAAAATACTTTACCTTATTACATTTCTTAAACCCTAGTCAATTCTAGATTTGTGGCCAGGTCAGGCTCCATGCCCCCTGGTACAAACAAAAGGTAACGAAATAAGGTATGCGCTGTTTTTTTCAGAATGTGGTGAAGAGGAAGCGGGCACGGTTCTCCCAGACTCACAGCAGCTCTGCTACCAGGACTTACTCAGGCCCGGACTGGCCCGCCGGCTATCGGCCCGGTCCGCCTTTTAGAAAATCATGATCAACCCCTTCCACAGTTATATGAAATAAACATTATTTTTGGGAGATGAAAATAAATAAAACAAATAAGAGTTCAATTCGGAGTTGAGAATGTTATGAAACAGTGTGGTTTAGAGCTTAGTTTGGTTTTCAAGTTAGGTGTCAATACCTGTATTATATGCGTGCGTAAGTATATTATCCGAATAGAGATAACTGATTCTCCCTTATCATATTGGACTGGTAGGGAGATCGAGGTTTAGCTTTAGTTCCTACTCTTTTTTTTATCTAGCAAATTTTACCTCCCTTTGTGGTTGTTATCTTTTCTGCCTTTCCCTTAATTTATAAATTGTTGTCTTCTAATCAAATAAAAATATAAAGGTGCGATCTAGTGCGTGACTTCCCGGCAGTTGACGCTCGACGTTACTTTTATACTTTCTTATATGCTACATTCATATGAGAAAGTATTGTGACGGGGCGAAAAAAATAGAATGAACATAGAGGGACAGAGATACACTAGCAAAAACACTAGCACAAATGAATTATTATTTTTGAATTAATTACTTTTCATTTATACGCAATTACTAATTAATTTCGAGTTATACAACTGCATTCACAAAATGCAGTTGTCCCTTATTTTTAAATCTAGGACGATTGAGGTTTATATTACAACAAAAATGTATCTTATCTAATTCGGTTTTAGCGATGTATGGTTATATGGTGATTATATTGACTATATTATGCATTTATCTTTTTATAACAATTAAAAAACGCATTAATATCCAGAATCAATGCCGAAGCTGAAATAAAAGTGACGGTGGACCGCAGCCGCAGCAAAAGTGACACCCCTACCTCTCAATAGCTGTGCGTTTAGACCGTCGCCGAATAAAAGTCAGGTCGAGCGGCAACTGCCGGGAAGTAACGCACCAAAGAATTCGCACCTTTTAAGCTAAGATCTGTACCTATTCTGATGTAGCTCTCGTGCTAAATGGTTTAAACTAAGAAGCTTTTTTTTAAATTTTGCCGAAAAAAATTGTCATGTTCAGAATACCAACGAAACCCATTAACCTATGTTAAGACATCACGCGCAACCATCTTATTTATTTATTTCGCTTCCGAGCTTACCGAAGGTAACCTAAAAGCCTTGTGTTCTCTCTTGAGAACGAAAAAATTTTATCTCCCCGATTTTAAAAAATCCTAGACAGAAACCGTTTCAGACATCAGGGGACATTTTTGGTCTCGTGTCTGTCTGTCTGTGTGTCCGCAAATTATGAAACGTGTGACCATAACTTGAGTAAATTTCAACCGATTTTGATGAAATTTGGTAGACATGTTCATTGTTTATTTTACCAATGCTCAGGGCGAGTTTGTTTGATAACATTATCCGCCGAAGCGTTCACGCGCAATGCTCGCGTATACATGAACATCAAATTCAAATTTGCAATTTTATGTCGGGAATGTTGATTCAATGAAATAAACATTTTTTACATACCACAAATATCACTTAGGGGTAATCAATTTTTTTATTAAGGGATATAAGCAATTTTTTTCCAAATATTAAAAAAAAATTATCCAAAAATACACAAAATTTAAAACATTTAAAAAAAAGGGGTACTCTTATTACTAAGGGGTGGTAAAACGGTAAAAAGTAAGGGTTATATGCAATCTTACTGTCAAATACCTTAAAATACCTTTAAAATGATACCCAACTTCGATTTTTCAAATCACAAAAATTTTAGGGCCCCCTGGTTACGGCCTTTTAAAATTTTTAAACATTGACTTTTTTATATCAACTCCCGGAATATCATTGGACTACAGAGGTGCATATTTTTGTGTTTTTGCCTTATTTTTAAGACCTGTCCTTTTGGGCTAGCGGGGGGGNGGTAGAAGGGGGTAGACAACGTAGAACGGTAGGCTGTAGGCTCACAGGTCCACTTCCTCTCAGATAATTGAATTAAATAATGAGACATCTAATTCTAGATATAATCATTTCACTCATCGTTCAAATAATAATTGAATTAGACTCGGTTAAAATGAACAAATAATGAAATTAAGGAATGGTTTCTTAGTTTTAACATTTCTTTTAGAATTGGAATTAAATACAAAATTAAAGAAAATAAAAAGCAAAGATCGCTTTAGGTAACGGCCTTAACATACCGCCCACCTAAAATAGATATATTTTAAGAAAAACTAGTTACAAATCATAATCAATCTTCTTAAACAAATCTTAAGTTAAACAAAAGGTAGTAGATTATTACAAAAAGTAAGAGAAGAAAAAAAGAAGTTTTCCTAATCAGTACAAGGAATTATGATTAGATCGTAACAATGGTATTACTTTAGTTATAGGGCGTGTAAATTTGCCTTTTTGATTTTTTACAGTTACAACGCGAACTAAGTTATCATGTCCAGGATGAACTTGCACAATTCTTGCCATTGGCCATTTTAATGGTTGGGTATGTGGCTCTGCTAACATGACTACTGGAAAAGGTTTCGTGAAATCAACACCCACTTGTTGAAATATTCTTTACTCTACCACCTTGCAGACGGAAAGGCGACAAATTGCCCATCAGTTGTGAGGATAATTTAGTCTTGGCTGTATAGCACTTCAAACAATTGAAGATACGCTTTCGAATCAAACTCCTCGGAGAAATTATCCAGAATTCACGTCTAAGAATTAAGTTTAGCAGCGATGGTCCAGCATGGAGATTAACCTTATGAAAATGGTCCACAATCAGTTTCTGTGATTTGGAAGGATTATTGGGTGTTTAAAGTCTATAGAATACGTGGAGCGTGCCAGTCGACCGCCCACCCTGAGAACACCGCCTTCATCCTCAAACGGAGTAAGAAATTTTAAGCTCTTAAGGGAGAGGTCGTCTCTTTTGGGATAGTTGATAGTTTGCACAGCTTTGACACAAATAAGTTTCACTGTTTTTAACTCGTGGACCTTTAAGGGTCCGGTCCATCTAGCTGTAGGATGAGCTGAGTTATGTATAAATCTCAAAACAAATGATATGACTCTCAAAGGTTTTTGATAACATGAATGTTTCTCAATCACATCAACAATATATTGAGCTGGTGGCACGGTCACAAGTGTAGTGGACCGTGGTTTCAATTCAGGCAGATCTCTAACTGGTGTACGTTGAAATTGAGGCCATTCATTATGTGGTAAGGTAAGCCATGAGGGACCTGTCCACCAGAGTGGATGGTTAAGGAGTTTCGATGGTAATGTACCTTTGGAAGCACAGTCGGCAGGATTTTCAGACGATTTTATATGAAACCACAATTGAGCCGGTAGATCCTTTGTGATTTCTACAACTCTATTGGCTACAAAAATCTTTAGGAGATAAGGTTCTGTTTGTAACCAGCCGAGGACAACAGACGAGTCCGTGAAACAGTATGTCCTGTTGATCTCAATTCTTGCAAGAAATGGTTTGAGGCTTGTGTAAAGTCTCGTTAACAAAAGTGCTCCACATAATTCGAGTTTAGGAACTGTTAGGGTCTTAAGAGGAGCTAATTTTGTCTTAGACTTAAGTAAATAAGTCTTGCTATTAGCTAGAACGTGTAAATATATAACTGCCGAGTATCCTAATTCCGAGGCATCGCAGAAACACAAAATTTGGCATTTGTTGTTGAGAGCATCAGGTAAATATCTGGGAATTTGTAAATTAGATAATAGAGGAAGCTCCTGAACGAGCTCCGTCCATTTGGTCTGAATAGTAGTTGGAACTGGTTCGTCCCAATCAATTTCAGATTTCCAAGTTGCTTGAAATAGAACCTTTGCATAAAGGATAACAGGTGCGAGGAACCCTATAGGATCAAAGATCCTCGCGATTACAGATAGGATGGTTCTTTTTGTGGCTATAGATGGAGTCATAGAAATCCTATACATAAAGAAGTCTTCAGTTGGGTCCCATTGAAGACCTAAGACCTTCACAGCCGACTGCTCGTCAACAGAGAAGTCTACTGGGTTTTGCTGTGACTCTTCAGTAGAAAGTAACTCAGGACAGTTGCTCCTCCATTTACTTAACTGAAAGCCACCTCTCCTTAAAAGGTTTATAAGTTCAAATTTACAATTCTTCGCTTCCTTGAATGTAGGGGCACCTGTAACGATGTCATCTATGTAGAGATCCTCTCGAAGAACTTTAGAAGCCACCGGAAAAGCTTGACCTTCATCCTCAATCAACTGTTGAACGNCGGTAGGAACGAAGTTCCTTACACTTTTCATTAAATATAAATTATAAAATCACAGTAATAAATACTTATACATGGTGGAGTTAGAAAAGAGACATAATTAAACGTAACTATTTGTACTAGCGGAGTTAAGGCAAAATTAAATAAAGCTTTATTATCTTTGAAGAGCGCTTTCAATAAATAATATTGTATTCTATTGTATATTGAGAAAAAAGTTAATCATAAATTTATAGTTAAAGCAGATGGTTGTAGAACAAAAAAGAACTGTCCTCTCATACCCCGTGGGTATATTACTCCAATTAAATATTAAAATAAAAAATATAAAACATTAATACACAAAAACTTCAGCTTGTATCAGGTTGAAATTTTACATGGCTGTTTCAATTTTACTATAGGTGATGTGTACAAAGTTTTATTTAAATCGTTACGTTAGAACGTAAGATATCGGTAAAAACGTTGTTTTAATTATTTTAATCGTTTTGGTCCGCTTTAATAAATTTAGCCATCTTTATCACTTCATAGTAGTGTCGGTTTTTGTTTTACTAAAAAAAGTATTTAAAAAAGTTGCTTGCCTCATTAAATAGATGAAGTTAGAATTTTTTCCCGTCCGAAAATTCCCATTTTAAATTTGACGCTTACGTTTACGCGAGCGTTGCGCGTTAACGCTTTGGCGGATAATGTTGTCCAACGAACTTGTCCTGGGCATTGGTAAAATAAACATGTGTACTAAATTTCAACTAAGTCGGTCAACTTTTACACAAGTTATCGCCATCGGTAGATTTCGTGACGGATTTTACGTGACGGTTGCTCCAGAACGTGCCATAAGAAACTNCAAATTTCAAGTCTATAGCTTCAGTAGGTCGGGAGATATACTCCAAGATGCGACGGACGGACGGACGGACGGACGGACGGACGGACGGACACACTACCAAAAGCATAAGGGTTTCTAGGACGACCTCGAAAACCTAAAAAGTTTAGTTTTCCCACTCCTTCCCCCCCTAAAAAAATAAAAATGGCCGACTTGATTTTTAAGCTGCTTTGGGAGCTTATTGCGGCTAAACGGTAAGTCGGATTGAAAAACGGATAGCACCGGCGGTAACTGATTTTAAAAGATCTACAACTTTGGTTCTATAACTTTTTGTCGTACCTCTATCGGTTGTACCCTAAATGGTGATAATTTTGGTATTTTTTTATTTTTATTATTTTCCATTTTTGACTTTGAATGGTAATAGTTATTTCAATGGTGTCGACATCAGATGTTACTAGAAGTGATTTATTTATTATGTTATTTTCAAGAGTTTGTTCATAACCCGATACCTTCAGGTTGTCTCAACTTGGAATAGGGATTTTTTTTTTTGGTTTTGTACCATATTTTCTTGCTAGTGTTGATAATGGCTTTTACTGGGCGATGGTCACTCCCAAGTGTGAACCTGATAACAACCCTGACATCCAATTATATAATCAATTCCATTATATAATCAATTTCATTTTTTGTGCGGGCGTCTGGGCTAATCTAAGTCCATCTATCTGCCTCATCCATGTTAAACAAGCTGTTGATAATAAAGAGTTTATTGCTCATAGGGTATTCAATTAAACGTGCTCCTCGTTCGTTCCTCACTCCAAGTCCTTCCTTGCCAACCACCTCCTCTGTTCCATTTTTTCCTATTTTCGCATTCCAGTCTCCCATCACAATTATAAGTCTGGCTTTATCTTCTTCTACAGCTTCTTGTAGTAAGGAATAGAACTCTTCTAACTCCTCGTTTTTTGCCGCAGTAGTAGGGGCGTAGGCTTGTATTATTTTTACTCGTCCTTTCACTTTCTTGCCAGGATTATATATTATTTAAGATATTCTTGTGCCATAGGCTTTAAAACTTCGTATGTTTCTGGCAGCTGTGGTGTTCACTATGAACCCGGTTCCACCTTGGCCTAGTTCTCCGATATGGTACAACTTCTTGCCGTCAGCCATATTTATGCATGAGATTCCCCTCTTCCTGACTTCCGACAATCCAACAATGTCCCATTCAACTAATTTGAGCTCTTCCATTAATTCTGTAACCCGACTATCATCTTTTAAGGTTCTGCAGTTGAATGTAAATAGCTTTTGTACGTCTTCATTTCTACTTTGTTTATTGGAGGAGGGTTTTGTTCTATTGGTTTGGTTTGCCTGTCATGCTTTATTGGGTGACTCTTGCCACTTATCTTGGTGGATTTTCCTCTTCTGAACAGGTTTGCTTGGAGACTCTAGACTTGTTCTTCTCTTACTCAATACTTTGTCTCCCGGGATTGAAGTGGCCTCCTGCTCCTGTTTAATTCCTCAAGAGAAAATAACTCTCCGTCCAAAAGTAATTTATCCGATTTTACTAAAACTTTGTGACCTCGATTCTTCTTTTCTTCTCCTATAGAAAAAAGTTCTTTACGAATTTCTCGTACTTCTTTAGAGAAGTCCTCTTTGATTTTAATGTGTTTGAAGCGCTCATCTAGATTTAGTTTTGCTTTGGATCTCAATATATCAATCTTCAGGAAAACACTGTTTAATTTGATAAGGATTGGATTCCCACTTCCCCTTAGTATTACTACATCTTTTATATCATATCTCCGTATTTTAAGTCCTAGAAACGCAAATATTTAATCACATTCATCTACATAATCTTTCTTACTTTTTGGCTCCAGTCCGAATATTACTAGATTGAGGGCCCGCTCTTTTTCCTGTTTTTGAATTTTATTAATTTCAGATATACACATTTCCAGTTTATTTTCTTCGTCTCTCTGCATTTCAGTGTTGTTTTTTTCAATTGTGTTCAGTTTGTCTTCTATGGTACTTAGCTTATTTAGTTTTTCACTAATAACTTGTAATTGTTTTTTTAACATCTCCATTGATAATTATTTATGGGAATACTACTTTATTTTATACGATCTTATCAGAGCTAACGGTTTACTTTAATATTATTTTTATTAAGTGTCTACCAAAAATAGCTGCAGCGTGCCGGGTACTCGAACTCACGATTACACCTATTCACAAGGCCAAGTGTCAGATGTGAGTGACTTTATCCGCTCGGCTACCTGGTCATATGATGTAGCAGTGACTTCCAGTTATATATTGCTTTTTTTTCTTCAAATATCAGAATGTTTTTGCCAGGTTATAACAGTATCTTGAAATGTATAACTGTTCAAAGGTATTATTATTTAATTTTTGATTTTTACTTACTTGCCACAAGTTATCACTTCCTTCTTACGCCCAGTCCAATAAAATTTAAAAAAAAAAAAGAAGATTAATCGTAATAAACTTCTTCAAAGTCTAAAAACACACTCCACATGTGCCGATTATTTATTTGATTATACAAATATTAATCACATAAAATATATGTCCTTTATACAAATCTACAGTTTTATTCCGATCTCGATGAAAATTTGCACACTTGACCTTCAAAGCAAGGGGAAGGGCACAGTCTACATGATTTTTCGAAATTTAATTTTTGGTACCCAGGGGTACAGGGTACAAGTAATAAATACGGGGTCAAAGTAAGAAATACCCTTCATGATGCATATGGCTGAAAAGCCCTTTTAGAGTACAGTTATTGTTGTTATGTATAGTTTTGTCATATTTTCATTTAGGAGGGGGGTAAAGTGAAAAAATATAACTATATAATATATCTAAATAAAAAAGAAGAGTATCTATATTATGTCAGTATGTCTTTTATACAAATCTACAGTTTTATCCCAATTAGATGAATATTTTCACNCATCGGTAGATTTCGTGACGGATTTTACGTGACGGCGATTTTGTGACAGTTATTTTGTGACGATGATTTCACTCCCGGGCTCCTGAACGTGCCATAAGGAACTTCGTTCCAAAAAAAACAGGTAGGTACACAGGGGTACGGGGTACAAGTAATGAATACGGGGTCAAAGTAATGAATACCCTTCATGATGCATATCGTAGAAAAGCTCTTTAAGAGCACGGTAATTGTTGATATACACGGTATTGTCATATTTTCACTTAGAAGGGGGGTTAAATGGAAAACTATATCTTATATAAAAAGAACAGTCTGCGTTCGAGGGAATATCTATTATACAAATCTACAGTTTCATTCTAATTTGATGAATATTTACACACTTTTTCTTCAAAACAAGGTGAAGGTCGCTACCTACATAAGATTACGAAATTAAAATTTTGGTACACAGGGGTACGGGGTACAAATGACGAAGTAATGGAAGTAATTATTGTTCTTATGTACAGTTTTGCCCGGGGTTTGTTAACGGTGGGCCGATGTAATTTTTTATGTTACGTTTTATATACTTTTTTTTATAAAAAATGTTAATAACTTTGGTTCTAATCAATATTTTTAGATGAAAACAAGCCTACAAATTGCGCAACATGTTTGCGCTCACCCCTGAAAATTAATCGATTTCATTTAGCTAGTTTTGCGCCTATAAAGTCTGACTGAGGCGACAGACACACATCCATACGCACATACATACACGAAAAAAGTTAAGGTCGGATTCGGTTTTTGGAATGTATAAAATGAAAAATATTCCAAAAAAATGTTTAATTCGGACCAATGTACAGACAAAAATAATTTTATATACATAGATAACTAAACCCTAATAATTATGATGCTTTTAATAATATACCTCCGAAGGTAACACCTTTATTTTAATTAAGTGCAAAAACTATTAAAGCGGACAGCGGACTTAAACTTTTAAAACGGTCCTCGGTTCTCATAGTAAATAGACAAAATAATTCTATTACTCTATACTAGGCGGCTGCCGCTTGTCGGGGGTTGACAAGCAGGGGGCAGCGCGTAGGGGCAGAGCCCCCTAGTATAGGTATTAAAAATAAGGTTTTTTTAAAAAAAAGAATGACTAGGGGGCTCTGCCTTCTACTCGCTTCGCTCGTCAACCCCCCAAAANAAAGTAATGACAACCCTTCATTATGCATATCGTCTAAAAGCTCTTTGAGAGTACAGTAATGGTTTTTATGTATAGTTTTGTCATATTTTTATTTAGGAGGGAGTAAAATGGAAAATACAGGAAAAATATCTCTATACTTATATAAAATAAAAGTTTCTGTATGAGGGTATTTCTTTTATTTACAAATCTTAAATTACTGTAGTCTAAAGAGCACCATGATGCATCATGATGATATGCTTTACCTAAGCCGTAAACCTTATAAAAAATGAAATGTATTTTTAGACCTGTGTACCAAAATTTATATTTAGAAATCTCATGTAGACAGGTGCTTCGAAGGTCCTCTTGCTTGCATGGGCCATTTAAAAAAGTAAGTTTTGTACATAATTCCCTCAACAAATAACAATTTTTATACTTATTTATTTTATTACAATGATCTGATACTTTCATCATACATAATATATACATTTAGTATATCTACTTCTTTATTGGTATTTTAGTCATTTAGGTCTTAATTTTTGTATGCAACCCGGGCTGCGCCGGGTACCTCAGCTAGTAAAAGATAAACATTGAATGACAGCAAAACAGGAAATATATCGATTGTATTATTTATCGATTATATTATTTATATTATTCAATTTATCGATGTCACGGTTTAGATTTGATGTTGGGGAGATCCGTTGTACAAAGATTTGTTCTTTTTTAGGTTTAACATCAGTTCTCTGGATGATTCTCATTTATGTAAAGTAAATAAATTCAGAACTATTTTTTTTTTTTT
>KZ652681.1:131500-145820 GCA_001010745.2 Gerris buenoi
ATCGCTGGTCTGGAAGAAGACTGTCATAAGTGCTGAATGGTCAACTTTACAGGACGAGCATTTCAAGTTTTCAAAAAAATTGATTTGCTCATAACTACTCGGCTTTTTGTACCTACTAGACATCTGATTTTTTTCTACCTTGACAATGGTGTTGTACACTGTTTAGACATAGTTATTTTATTTGTATTGCATTGGGAAAACTATTGAAAAACATGGTCACTATTTTTCTTTCTTAGAGAAAATCGTTCAGAAAACGAGAATTTTTTGTTAAAAAAAGACACATTTCATTTATAGTTGTTTATTTTTTTAACAATATTTGAAAAAAAAAAAAGTTTTTAGGAACAAAAACCATTACAGGCCATTAAAAGTGTACAAAAAATTAATACATAAACTTACATTCTACCTAAAATAATCCAGAGGGGCTCCACACTACACTCCCAGTCAAAATTAACGCACTACCTTTATATTTCTCTGTTTTGACTATCTAATTTGTACTGATGATTAATAAGTCATTAATCATCATCTCATATTTAATCATCATAATTAATTATATTTAATCATTATAATTATCATCATTAATGATTCAATGTTATTTGCCAATGATTAATTAAGAGCTCTCACGTATTTATTACATTAATACAGTTGTTTGTACGTGTCAATATGAATACACCTCTAAATTTAACTATGGAGGAAGCGATTAAACCCGTAGTGAAGGGTTAAGAAAGGCTTTTCTCAAAAGGTTGGTTGTCGACTAGGAGTGCATCTCACTACAATCAGCCGAGCTTTTCGGCGGTTCCAGGATTTGATATGATCGACAGAAGCGAAATAGGTCCACCCGAGATGAAAACTATAGAAAAAAGATCCTAATTCAACGGCTTTTGTGTAAGCATATATAAGTGGTGCGTTAATTTTGACGGGGATAGATTATACGAATGGCAATCTTAGTTATAAAAAAAAAAAAAACAGCAAAAATAAATGTCTTAAGAAAAAACACTCTTCTAGAAATTAAACTGGACTAGAACGCCAAACATCAGTCTAATTTGTAAACAATAAATACTTAAAACAAAACTTCATGCGCAAATTTATTTATTTACTATCATAATTTTAAAAACATTTTCAAAAAAAAGTAGATAAAAAACTTTTTTTTTTTTTTTTAAATAGTCAAAATAAAAGTTTTAAGAAAAACACTCCTCTAGTCTAGAAAGGATTATTAACAAAAAATGAAAGTTCTCCCTACATTGCCATCATCACATTAATATTAACCCTTTTTTTATTTTTTAAAAACATATTATTTTTCTTTGGAATAAACATCATTTAAAAGAGAGAAAAAATTACTGAACTAGAGCACTGATAAAGATAAGTCTAATTTTGTTGCAGTAAACAAAAAATAATTGCAAACGAATAGTATGTCAAATTAGCAGTATGCCTTTATAATTTCTTTGATAATATGACAAATAAATAAAAAACAAAAACTCTATAAGTAGCCAATTTGTTAACTATAGTAGATAGTCTTTAAAGATTTTCATAAAGTTGTTGTTAACAACGATATCAATTTTTTTGTTTCAAAGTAAACAAGCCCTATTTGTGGCTGCCGAGACTTGCTGCTTTCTGCTGTAGACTTTTTTAAAGTAATAAACATTTTCTCTGAGAAGCACGGCTGCTTTCATGATCGAGTTGTCACAGGCTCAGCTTTTGAAACTTGAATTTCTTCAAAATAATCTTCGCTGTACAGATTTTCCTAAGAAAATGAATAATTGGGAGTACCTTTGTTATAATAGTAAGTGAACCTTAGAAATGTTCATTTCTACTCCATCTTTGTTTATTAGTTTATCGTCTAAGGGAAGGACATCTGACTACAAAGATTTATTTGTCTTAAAATCTGAATCTATTTGTCTTAAAGTCTGAATTGTCCAGCTCTTTTACAGTGTATAGCCTACCAGTTTTCTAGCCATTCGCAACAGAGTTGTGTATTGCTCCGAACATAGATGTACCAATATTTGTGGCTCATTATCACACGCTACGCATAAAGTATAAAAATATAGCGAACATCTGTAGATGTTCTTAAAACTTTTTATCCATTGATCAACTTTTAATTATAGGAAGCCAAACTGTTTCATATTATTATAATAATATTTGTCATTGTACTAGAATGTCCCAATTAACGGGTTTTTCTATCTACGCCACTGAAAATCGTTAAGATAATGATAAAGAAAAGAGACTTTACTGCCATTATTGTATCATTTATAATGATTAAAGAGACCGATTTATTAGGTAAAAAGTCACAACTTCCAATTATGTCTAAATGGACCTGCTTTGTGTGACGATCAAATCTAAGGAAAATAGTCCTAATGAACTTTACTACAACACAATCATACATTATAAGAAATTACAACAAGAATTTTTAAGGAAAAAAGTCACAATGAACTTTATGTGATTTCAGTCCTAGGAAATAATAGTAATATTATAATGTAAAGAGGACCAAATGCCTTTAGTACAATAACAGTCATACAAATCAACTTAGCTTGCAGATAAAAAAGACTCGATGAACGATGTGACACCTTTTTATTAAAAGCAATAACCAGAAATTAAATCACAACTGACAATGAGACGCTCTTTCACAGAAGTAGGACGAAGATCCCTACTAAAGAAAAAACGACACAAATGCCATCTAGCGGGTTCTGAGTGAGATATCGTTTTAGACGTTCTTGCTAATAAAAGGTAGTAATATTTAAAGTCATTTAATACAATAATCCGAAAATTGAAATTTTTGCACTTATGACGGTCTTCTTCCAAACTAGCGATGTGATCGCATGTGAAGCTGCAACACCTCCGAGATCCGAGACTCGGAGGCAACTCGCCTGCACATCGGCAGTGTCAAACTAGAGCAGGTGAGGAAACCCAGGTTAAGTTAAACACTAAATGGACTTCGGCCGAAAACCTAATTCCAGACCTATCTTAAACTCGTAGAAAATACATCATTACATTTATAAAAAATTAGATTTTAACCGGATCCTAAACATAACCGCCCGCCAAATTTAGGATGAAATTTGGAGGACTCTAATAGGCAGGTTCTTGGAGTGGAAGAAGTGGTATTAGCTTGACGACCGGTCTCTTGTATGTGGATCTGGTGGTCTTGACGGTGACAACTCTTACCACTCCATCCTTTCTTGGATGAGTTGCAATAACGCGGGCCATGGGCCAACTTAAAACTGGGGAGTTAGACTCCTTAATGCAGACCAAATCACCTACCTCGAGGTTTGGACTGGATTTTATCCATTTAGGTTTTTGTTGCAATGTGGAAAGGTATTCCAATCTCCACCTTTGCCACACCTGCTCCGTCATCTTTTTAATAAGCTGCCATCTAGAGAGGTGGTTCTCTGGAAGCTCGAGAAGCGAAGGCTCGGGTTGAGCAAGGATTGGGCCACCGATCAAAAAGTGACCTGGTGATAAATAGTCGGTCTCTTCGGGACTAGATGAGAGAGGACATAATGGGCGAGAATTGAGGATCGCCTCGATCCTCGTGAATAAAGTCGACAATTCTTCGTATGTCATAGGCGTTTCTCCAGCTACTAAGGTCAAATATCTCTTGGCTGACTTGACTGCAGCCTCCCAGATACCTCCAAAGTGTGGAGCGTGTGGGCAGTTGAAGGTCCACCGAATGCCTAGTTCTGCTCCGTGCTCAATGATTTGTTCTTGGGTTATCCTATCCTGATGCCAAGCACTCCACCCCTCCATCCTGTTTGCCGCGCCTACAAAATTGGTACCACAGTCGGACCTCATCTCAGTCGGCAGACCTCACCTGGATGTAAATCTATCGAAAGCGGCTATGAATGTGTCGGTACTAAGGCTGGATACAAGTTCCAGATGGACGGCCTTAGTACTCAGGCATATGAATACGCTTAAATATGCTTTTGATTGGATGGCCTTCCTCCGAAGCGATTCCCGGATTATGAAAGGTCCGGCAAAGTCCACTCCGACGTTCAGGAAAGGCTTGATTCCGATGATTCTCTGAGATGGTAAATCGCCCATTTGAGGAGTTAGGGTCTTTCGCTTCAAAAGACAACATTTTAGGCAATGAAAGTGTTTAGGCCTGTACCTAAACCTCTTTATTTTGATTTATGTTCTTTATTTTCTTTATTCCTATATTCTAGTTTGCCCTAGTGTATGAACCTTCTGTACTTACGTGTATGAGTTACTTATACTTATGATTATTATTACCACATTGTAACAATAACTACACTTCACATCACAACTCTTCACTCTTCAACAACTGCTCTTTTTTCACTCTTTAACTCTTGCTCATACTTTATCACAAGAGACGAATCCAACTCTAAACCTACTGTTTACAAATAAACAAATGTAGTATGTAGTGCATATTATCTAGCTGATAACTTACGGGAGGTTTTCGACAGACCGTTCTGGAAGGCAGCACTGAGCTGTTCGTAAATCCAGCGGTAACCTTACCCGACAGCCGGTAAGGGGCAGAGTCTCTCCAAAAGCATGGTAGCATAGAGTAGCTTTTGTGCACGATTATCATTTATCTTATAATTATTGCTTACATTCGTATTTGCATGAAACTTATACTTAGAAACCTTCTCTCGTCAATAACTATTATTATTATTATGCTTGCTGAACTTCGACGTTAGAATATCGATCGTAGACAGGATCACCCTCAACCTCGCACCCATCGCTATTATAACAACTATATTACACATATAATTTAATTTATTAATTTGCCTGTGATATTTATTTATTTAATGCTTGTTATCATGTTATTTATTGCGTAGTTTTAGATTGTTATTTAGGTTAATGTAACTTTCTCTCTTTCAGTGCCCATCTTCGACCTGTGCATGTTGCATGATTATTAACCTCCCCATCATTTTATATTTATTTCAGCTTTATATATTTTCTGTGAGTGTCCTCTGTCTTCGCCGGCCCAGTTTTAATAGTTATTACGTTAAGTTTTATTAAGTTGTTATTAATTTATTTATTTATCCATTAACTAATTTATTTATTTATTAATTAGCTATCGATTAATTATTTATTTATTAATTCATTCATTAGTGAGTCGCTTCACTCATTCATTAATTAAGTTACGATCAATTGATCTTACTTTTTCATACACGCCCTAATATATATTTATCATTATCAGTATTATCTTGTTTTGCTCTTCTTTCCCCTACAGTCCACCCTTTCAATCCTACCTCTTTGACTGGTCATCTAAATCCTTGCATATTCCTTATCCTTCGGTACCCGTATCAGAGAATCCCTCCTACAGGCCGAAATAGAAAGTTTCTTTGCTTAACCAGTCTCCGTAGGCAAGGTATCCAGAATCTTGTCTAAATTAATGCTTGGAGAAGAGTTGTTCTCTTTCTAAGATGTCATCGTGTTCCTCCTCTGTGGAAGCGAAAACAAGAATATCGTCTAGCAAAACTTTAGTATTAGAAATACCTCTCAATACATCTCAATATATCTCTCAATACCTCTCGTACATACGTTTCTGAAAGACTTCCGGAGAAGAGCACAGACCTTGTGGTAATCTTTTATACACATATCTTCCAAAAGGTGTTATGAACGTGGTTAGTTTAGAAGATCGACGAGTTAATGGCAACTGCCAGTAGCCAGACCTTAGATACATCGTTGAGAAATAATTGGCACCTTTTAACTGTGCCAAAGCTTCATTAACAGAGGGCATTTGTAAAATTTCCCGCTTAATATTAGTATTAAGACCGGTGAAATCAGTGCACAACTTTATAGATTTACCATCTTTTTTTGGAACAATCACTATTGGTGCACAATTGTCCGTTGGATCATCAATTTTTTCGATCACTCCTTCTAAAACCATCTTATCCAACTCTAGCTTTAATTTTTCTTCTAAAGGAAAAGGTACCCTTCTAGCACAGGTTACAGCATGATGGATTTTATAATCCTTAAGTTTAATATCATAAGGTTCACGTTTCATGGACCCTAATCCAATAAAAAGAGTTGGAAACTTTTCCCGGAGTTTCTCCTTAAAATCAGGAAACCGATCTCTTTTATTCCAGCAACAATAACTTTTGCCTTTGGACTTACTTCTAAATTTGTTTTTCTATCAAATTTGGCAATACCTAACTTAACAATGTCGGGTTTACCTAAAAGATTATCATGAGTATTTACGACGTACGCAAGTAGTGTGTACTCGATCCCTTCCCACATCACAGGAAGTAAAACTTTACCACATACTTCTAATTGCTCATGATTCTTTCCTGGTCCTAACAAAATTTACTTGGTATGCCTTAATATAACATTTTTCTTAATTTTATCAAATTGTTTGGTAGAAATAATAGAGTTATCGGCACTAGTGTCAATTTTAAATCGTAAATTTACATTACTGTCATTGCATTGACAGGCTATATCAACAGTCCACGGCTCAACAGAACCTTTTACATTATTTATCATTTTTACCACTCCTATTTCAGAGGAGTGAGAGTCAGATAATTATTCATCAGAAGAATTGTTGAAACGCACTAATTTTATATTTTTCCGAAGACAACATTTTGTAAAATGTCCTCTTATCGAACAACGCCCACATACACTGTTTTTTGCTGGACAGTTCTGCAAATTATGCCATTCCATATTTCCACAACGTGAACATTTGTACGAACCCGCTGAATATAACCCTCTTGTCTTATCTATTTTCTGATTATTTCCATTTATAAATTTGTATTTATCTTTTCTTTTTTCATTTACCCGAATTTGTTCTATCACTTCAGGTTGTGATTTCAATAATTTATTTTTTTCTTTTACAGATTCATTTTTAATTGTTTTATCAACGGCTTTTTGTAATGTAAGATCCGGATCTAACTGTTACGCCTCCGAAAGAGTATTATCTTCAATTCCTACCACCAATCTGTCTCTAACAAATTCATCTTTAATTTCGCCTTTAATAATTCATTTTTAATATTCATCTTTAATCTTTTTTTGAAATATATTCTTCAGCCATTTCACCGTCTTTTTGATCTCTCTTATTAAATTTAGCTCGCTCGAAAATTATATTGAGACTCCGACTAAAATATTTTGAGATTGTCTCAATAACATCCTTATAGAAATCGAACTCATTTTCTGTTTTGTGGACCTTAGTCAACAAATGTTCTACACCGCTGCCCATATGAAGGAAAAGATAAGTTATTTGTACCCTATCATCTAATAAGTGCATTTCCGTAACTGTTCGGAACCGCTCATATGCTTTTAACCAAACAGGCCACTCAGTCCCTTTAAAAGAGAATTTATCTGGGGAAGGAACAGAGTTAAGTAATGTTTTTGGGGCGGCATTACCAGTTAGTGACGTAAGTTTTACTTGCAGTCGGGTAACTTCTTTTTTCAGAACATCTAACTCGGAGAGTCCTTTCTGAGTAGGATTGTCTTCCATTTTTTCTTCAGGACCCCACACCTGACACCATGTAAAGAATCTTAAATACGAGCTTTTAAGAAACTCATTTAATTCAACAATAAACAATGAATAATCCAATTGACATTAATAATAAACATGTCAAAGTCAACTCCTTTACAAAAATAATTTGNCTATTGACATAAATAAACATGTCAAAGTCAACTCCTTTACAAAATAGGCAGTAAGATTTGCTTTAAAAGGGAGCCTGAGCAACTCGTCTATCATGATGAGAAACAAAACGGGTCCAAGAACTGATCCTTGGGGCACTCCTGATGCGACCGGGAGCTCTTTACTTATCTGTCCATTAACTTTCAAACTGAGCACTCTGCCATTAATATAGGATGAAAACCAAGATAAGACTACACCTCGAATACCCATATTATTAAGATTCTTTATTAATAGGTCATGGACAGCCAAATCAAAAGCGTTAACGAGATCGATAAATCAACCTCTGCATTTACGCTTATTATTGAGAGCATTATAACTTTGGGAAGATAGATTAAGAAGAGATGATATATGCTTGGTAATCCAATAAGTATAAAGCCAAAAAGATTGAAATTCAATTTAATTTGATAAATATATAGTCCAGTTATTGGAACAAAGTTCCTTATGAGACGTTCTGGAACCCGGGAGTGAATCCGAAAAAACGACCAAAATCACCGTCACAAAATCTACTGATGACGATAACTTGAGTAAAAGATGTCCGAGTTAGAAGAAATTTGGTACACATGTACATTTCACCAATGCCCAGGCTGAGTTCGTTCGACACCGTTATCCGCCCAAGCGTTTACGCGCATCGCTCGCGTAAATGTAAGCATAAAAAATTTAAGGACGGGAAAAATTGTTATCGACAATATTAAGGAAACCTGTTTCTCGACTGGTTTTTATATTATTGTTAAGTCAAAATGTCATTTCGTTTTGCAAATTATTATAAGCCTAGTATGGAGTATAAGAATTATTTTGTCTATTTACCGGGACCGTTTTAAAAGTTTAAGTCCGCTTTAATAGTTTTTGCACTTAATTAAAATAAAGATGTTACTTCGGAACAATAATATCCACTTAGAACCGGGGACCGAGAGCCCACGGCGCTCGAAAGAAAGGGCGTTTTTTTTTTGTTTTTTTTTATTTTATTTTTTTTTTTTTAATATGCTCGAAAAATGAAGAAGAAATTCCATTTTTAGGTAGGTATATTATTAAAAGTATGATAATTAGGGTTTAGTTACCAAATATAAATATAAAGCCAATGGTTTGAAATTAAATTTTATTTAATAATTATAAGTAGCATTTCCATCTATGATTCCATCATAATCTACTTCACCAAACTTAAAACCAGCGTACCCTTCAAGAGGATCACCACCAATTATGTTATCAATTTCCGTATGATTACGTGTAACATGTAAGCAGCCACAACCTCACGCCATACAATATTTGATATGGTTCTCGCTCTGTTAGCAATATCGATTATTAAATACAAAACTAAACTGTGACATTATATAAATATAAGTGAAACAACAATGTCAGTGTCATATCATCGCTCCCTCCTGAAATGTGATGCCGATTGTACTTGGTCTATGTGTCTCCTCCACACTTCTCCCGAATCCAATTCAATCAGATAGTGGACTAAACCCTGTCGCTCTTCAATCTTTCCACTCTTCTACTTGATGCTCTTTTCTCCATATGATCTAGCTTGTACTCTCTCCCGCATTAAATTCTTTGAATACATTCAACACTAGTCATGGGGCTTGCCATTGAGTAGGTAGGACGAGGCTACAATAGATTTAGAACAGGAAAAGGATATAGAGTATGTTTTAATAGGATGAATTTGCGCACCATTCTGTGTTACGAGAGAGTAGCTTAACTACTAAATTAAGAGTAGTATTCAATGCCAGCCTGCCAAGTAGTGCCAGCTGTAGTATTCAATGCCATGTTCTGGATTATCTCTCAATGACCTCCTAGCTATTGGCCCACAGCTATTAAACGATTCATTCGAAATTCTAGTTCGTTTCCGGGGATATCGATATGCGCTTATCGGTGATGTCGCAAAAATGTACATGCGAATTAGAGTCCATAGTGCCGAAACTCCTTTCCAGTTAATTCTTTGGCAGAACCATCCCACTGAACCCATTAAGGTTTATCGTTTGCTGACGGTTACTTACGGAACAGCTTCCGCAACATACTTAGCCATCCGAACCACTAGACAGTTAGCTTTAGATGAGTCACCCAACTTTCCTTGTGCGTGTAAGGTTATCTGTGAAGATTTTTTTATGGATGATTTGGTCTCTGGAGAAAAATCAATTCTTGACTTGATATCCTTAAAAAATGAACTCATAAATGTTTTCCAGAAAGGGGGCATGGAACTACGTAAGTTTTTTTTTTTTTTCAAATTACCCAGATCTTCATTGCGTTGATGACAAAGAGTTTGTTTCTCTATCAGTTGATAATACAGTCAAGACTTTAGGGCTGTATTGGCACCCTCGTGAAGATGTATTTAAGTTCCAAGTTAAATTTCCCAACCGTCAAACGTCAACCAAGAGAGAGATTGTCTCTGATATTTGTAGAATTTTCGATCCCCTTGGATTAATTGGTCCTGTTGTTATGAGAGCCAAATTATTTATACGAACCCTATGGCTTAACAAATTGGGTGGGATGAGGAGCTACCATCTGCTCTCCAAAGAGAATGGCATGAATTTTCATCTAACCTGGATGTTATAAATGATCAAGTCATTCCCAGATATGTGTGCTCTATCTAAAATCCGATTGCCTATGAGTTGCATGGATTCTGTGACGCCAGTCAGCTTGGTTATGGAGCCTGTGTTTATTTGAAAGGTTCTCAAGGTAATACTTCTAGTGTACACCTATTATGCTCTAAAAGTAGAGTCACTCCAACCAAGGTTCAATCAATACCACGCATGGAATTATGTGGAGCCCTCCTACTGAGTGAACTCATTCTTATGGTCAAAAATTCTTTAACCAATGTTAACCTATCCAATTGTTATTTATGGACTGATGCTATGATTGTCCTTCACTGGCTTTCATCCGATTCTTGTCGCTGGAAGACATTCATTAGCAACCGTGTTTCAAAAATCCAAGATATGACCGAAGAATGTACGTGGTTTTATGATCCATCCGAAGACAACCCCGCTGATCTTCTTAGTCGTGGAACTAATGAACTTCCCAATGGTGGTGTGGACCTTCATTTTTACTTACCCAATCCGATTATCCTGTTCCTGTTCTGAGAAAAAATGAAAACCTTCCTGAAGAGAAAACTTTTAGTGAGTCTAATGTTGTCTCAGTTGAGCCTCCGCTTCAGTGTCTTAATGTGTCTAGGTATTCCTCGTGGACTAAATTAGTAGATACCGTTGCCTTTATTCTTAGGTGTATTAAGAATACCAACCTTTCACCTCACTTAGGAAAGTTAAGTGGGCTTTCGGTTCAAGAGTGCTAACTAGCTAAATGTACCATTCTTCGACTTGCCCAAGAGGAAATGTTTAAAGAAGAATTAAAAATCCTTAAGAGTAATCGACCACTTCCTCAATCCAATCGGCTAACTCCTCTTTGTCCGTTTATTGACAAAGACGGTCTACTGCGAGTAGGGGGTAGACTTAAAAATTCTAATCTTACCTTTGACCAGAAACCCCAAATTTTGTTTTCCTCTAATCATCCTATAACTACTTTGATTGTTCAATATTACCACAAAATCAGCTTACAAAGCGGCCCCCAGGGACTTTTATATGCTGTTCGTCAGTTATTATGGCCTATAAAAGGAAAAAACCAGTGCAAGTCAATTGTAAAAAAGTCTGTTACCTGTTTTAAAGTAAAACCAACTGAAGCTCAATACCAGATGGCAGAACTTCCTTCAGGAAAATTCTCAGTCAGTAAACCATTCACCCATACGGGATTAGATTTTGCTGGTCCTATCCAAATCATGCAATCTCTTAGTCGTAAGTCTCCCTTGATCAAAGCCTATATTATTGTCATGGTGTGTTTTGCCACTAAGGCTATCCACCTCGAAGCAGTCAGTGACTTAACCACAAATGCGTTCATAGCTGCTTTTATACGTTTTGTAGCTAGACAAGGCTACTGTCAACATGTTTATTGTGATAATGGCAGGAATTCTGTCGGTGCTAAGTCTACCTTAGAAAAAATATATAAAAATATTGAGATTTACCAAATTGAAGATTCCTAAAAGTCGTCTTTTAACCATGTAGGAATTAATTTCCATTTCAATCCTAGCAAGAGTACTTCCATGGGAGGGATTTAGGCGTCCTATGTGAAACAAGTTAAGCACCATCTTCGCCGAACGATGGGTCTTAGTCATTTTACATTTGAGGAGTTATCTACAATATTGACTCAGATAGAAGCTCAACTGAACTCCCGACCTTTGACACCTATGTCCGATGATCCAAACGATTTAACCGCGTTGTGCCTTTCGCATTTTTTAGGAGAACCCTTAACTGCTGTTCCTAGTGATCCTATACCTGAAACGTCCTTGTCCCTATTGTCTACATGGCAGCGGGTTCAACTAGTTCAACAACAATTTTGGTTGAGATGGACAAAAGATTATTTAGTGTCTCTACAAAGTCGTACCAAATGGTGTCAATCTTGCCAATCTATTAAATTAGGAACTTTAGTTTTACTTATGGAAGATAACCTCCCTCCACTAAAGTGGTCCCTAGGCAGAGTAACTCAATTGCACCCTGGTAAGGACAATATTGCCCGAGTTGCTTCCGTGAGAACTTTAACCGGAACCACCCGCAGAGCTTTGAATAGACTCTGCCCTTTGCCTATTGAAACTAATACTGATTAGATTTTGTTTGTTTAGTTTTTTATTTTTGTTAAACTTAAGTAATTGTTTTCCTTCTTAGCTGCCTCTACCTGATTGATTTTCTAACGCCAATTGTATCTTTAAAATGTTTAAATTGTTGTAAAATGATTATTGTTATCTCAATCTTAGTTCTTAAATTAAATTTTTGTCACTAGTTTTTAAGTTGTCCCAAGCCACTTACAGCGGATAGATTTTTCAATCTTTCCACGGGAGGCGGCATGGTCGGGTCCGAGTTGGATGACTGATGGTGGGGTTGTCGAGGTCGGGTTTCCCCACTTTTCTCGAGCACCCCCTACAGTCAGCCTTTGGAACCCAGCCAGTTGCTCTCTGAGACCCTTCCGAGTAAGATGGCTTCTCGCCCGGTTATTTGTGTGACATTCCTACCAATAAAACTTGCTACACATTGTGTTTTAAGCAAATCCTTAAATATGTTTTTGTTTATTATTAATCATACAGTCCTAACCTCCTAAATGGGTGCGCCGCATCTATATTGCAATAGCGCGGAAATTCGATTTTAATATTTTAATAGATTTACACGTTTCAAAATGTCGTTGTGTATTCTGTACAGATACGTGGAGCGTAGAGAAAGAAAATACGCCGAGGTCATATTGAAAAACTAATTATAGCTCCAAATTTTGAGGTGTAGTCCCCAAAGAATCTGAATAAACGTGAAAAACAGTTATTTCTTGAAAATGGTTAATACGGTTTTGATTAAAAAATTCTAAAATGTAGTATGGGTCTATTTAATTACGAATCTTACTATTTTTAATGCCAAATAATAAAAAAATAAATTAATAAATAAAAAAAGTTGACAAAAAAATAAAAAAATTAGGTGGTCCACCTTTATCACTTAGGGCTATAAAAAATAGTTTACGACCTATTCTCAGCCCTACCGAATCCAAAAATTTCTGTTCTAGCCTGACCGGCAAACGTTGTTTTGCCGTATAAATGATTTCTATTGAATATTTTGGTAGAATAAAAATAACTTACTCATTGTAAGTGTGAGGGGTGTGGTCTATGACTGAAAGAGGAATGGAGCGCTGTGGACTGTGGACGATGAGGCCTATCAAATTAGTGAGAAAGCTTATTGTGTGAGAATGAGGAGACCGGCTTCCTTCTCATCCCTACTCCGTAAGACGCCTGGCCGAGACAACTTACAACAAATCTAATACATAAAAACCCCCAATCAATTTTCCTACAACCCATCTAAGAACAACAAGTACTAAAATATATAAACAACTTAAAAAATAATTCGTCCCCAGGCATTGACTCAATATCTTCAAATATTTTTAAAGTATGTAATAAAAAAACTATTGAAAGCGCTGGTGCATATATTTAACAAGACATTAAATAAACTCTAACCACCTCTAACTCCAAATCCGTTCACGTCAAATAATAACGATTTCCCTTCACTTCAGGCATCAAATGTTACAGAATCTACTCAACCCCAATTAGTTCAACCTCCTCAGGCACCTAGAAACTACACCAGTGCAGTCTTTGGCCAAAATTCAACCTATAATATTCCTCTACCCACTTCCTCAAATGATCTTATTTCACTCTTCGCCACAATAAGTATCATATTTAATTAAATCAAAAAATAATAACAGTCATAATTCCTATTTCAAAAACCCTGCTATCTACCTTTATTCCTGCGTGTATCCCAACATAATGACCAGAACGGTTTCCTATCTGTCCTTTTCTTTTACACTATAAACGCATAGACATAGCACTCATCACAGAAACTCATTGCACAACACGTTCACATGCACACATTACTAACTACACTGTATACAGGACAGATCACCCAGATGACACAGCACACGGAGGTACCACTCTTCACGGAGGTACACTCTTCATTAGAAACAACATGTTCAGTAGAGATAAAAGGGGGTACCTGCCCCAAGGGCTAATGTGCACCTAAAACTAGGTCAATGACCGGAGCGCCTCTCGTACACCTGTCATGTACTTGTACTCCCAGATGTATGTTAAGGTCATTCGCCCCCACATGTAATTATCGCCCCTCGGAGTCGGCCCCCGATATAAGTATCGCCCCCACCCCGCGATAT
>KZ652681.1:174901-185323 GCA_001010745.2 Gerris buenoi
TGGTTTACTTTTTTTTCTCTGTTTATGGTTATTTGTTTATTTATTTTCTGGACTATAATTTGTTTCATATTAATTTTTGTGGTGCATTGTATAATTTATTTATTATTTCATTTTATTTTATTTTAATTTTTCTTTAATTAATTTGAGCCAACAACAATGGATGCACATAGACTGAAAAAAGATGAGCTAGAATATGAGCTTGACATTCGAGGAGTCACGGGCTTGACAACTGTCGAGTCAATGCGCAGTTCTCTCCGGACATTACTGCGAATGGAGAAAGAAAATATGTCGACGTTTCCAGATTCACCGATTAAGAGGCGAGATCCGGAAACTGAAATGGAAACAGTGAAAAATAAAATTCCCGACTTAGAGGCTTGTATACTAAACTTTAAGGGAACTTGTGGAGATAATGAGTGCCGGAAAATTACAACGATTTTCTCTCATTTAATGTCGCGAGTAAATCGATGTCTGATCCCTGAAGACTCACCACTATTAACGGAGCGAGCTGAACTCACACACCAACTTGTAACTTTGAAGGGGCAGTTCGATGAGAAGTTAGTACAAAAACCTTCGTCCTTTGAGCCCGCGGAGACTAGCGCAGATAAAAAGATAGAGGAAGAAGAAATTGAATCACCAACTTTCTACGAGAATACCAGACCCTCTACTTCCACTAATATAAATGTAGAAGACCTATTAAAATCTTTGAGGCTTACCTCTAGAGTTAGTGATGCGCACAGGAAGGTAGTACCTACTTGTAAGTGGGTCATCAAGTTCTCTGGAGATAAGAAGGGGAAGTCTTTGCATACGTTCCTCGAAGACATAGCTGTCTACATAGAGCTCGTAACGCCACCGAACAAGACTTATGGAGCGGTGCTTTGGATTTATTTGAAGGACCTGCTCTATTGTGGTTTAAGTCTATCTATAGGGAAGTATTATCTTGGTCAGAGCTAGTAAGTCTTCTCAAAGAGGAATACGAAGATGAAGATTATGTAGTCGAACTCACTGCAGAGATGTTCTCTCGAACACAAGGCCTAGATGAGAAGTTTGGAGATTACATTTCTGTAATGAAAACTTACTTTTCGAGACTGTACTTAAAAGAAGAAGAGCAACTAAAGGTTCTTTTCCGAAATGTGACACCTTATTTTTATGATCGATTGAGACAATATCAAATCAACAGTGTTTCAGAATTTGTTAAGCTAGGTCGTCGCATTCAAGGAGATAGATCCCATATGGAGAAATACCAGCCTCCACCCTCCGCTAAGAAAACTCTACTGGAGCCAAGTCTCGCGTACGGAGGTTCATCAAAGCAAAGTTACCCGAATAAGGTCAGTGAAGTTCAGGTAGGCCGGCCAGTTTATGAAAGATTTAACCCTCTTCAGGAAAAAGCCAAAACTTCTTCAAGTACATCCGATACGAAGAATGTTTTATTTAGGAATAAGGGAGAAGGGTCACGAAACCGCAAATGTTTTAGCTGCGGGAAAGAAGGTCACTTTTTCATTCGGTGTCCTAAACTTGGTTTCTGCACTGGCTGTGGCAACAAGGATGCCCTAGATGCCCTAAACCCTCGTTACCGGGAAACGGTCAAGGAAGGCAAAACTAGAGGGACAAGTTGGCCTTCCTCAGATATACAAGAAGTCCCAGATTAAAGAACGAGCCCAGTGGTTAGAGGTTGTTAAGTCATTTTTCAATGACGAACACGTTAGCGGATTAATTACCTCCACCACTGAGGACGTGCGTCCTTACTTGGAAGTCTCTATTTTAGGTTATGCTCTCTTAGGATTGTTAGATTCAGGAGCTTCAAGGACACTAGTAGGAGAAAAAGGATGGAAAACTCTGCAGTCCCTTGGATTTAAAGTAGAGAAGGCTACGGACATCAAATGTACGGTCGCAGACGGTCACCAGTGTGAAATTTTGGGTACAGTAGACGTACCAATGACTTTAGATGGAAAGGTAAAAGTCATCTCCACTTTAGTTGTGCCTTCCATATCCACCACACTTATCCTTGGACTGGACTTCTGGAAAGCAATGTACATCATTCCAGATCTGCGAAACCACAAATTTCATTTTGCAGATAGAACGTATTTGTCTGAAGTCCTAGTGTCGAATGATAACCTAAAACCCGAAGAAAGAGAACAGCTTAAGAAGATCACAGATAACTTTTTCGATAGTATGGGTTCAGTTTTAGGATGCACCAGCTTAGTTGAACATGTGATTGATACCGGCGACGCTGACCCTATTAAGCAGCGCTATTACCCGGTTTCGCCTGCTGTACAGAAGAGAATGAATGAAGAACTTGATGAAATGCTAGCGAAAGGAATAGTCGAGCCTTCTTGTTCACCATGGTCATCACCTGTAGTGATGGTACCTAAGCCAGATGGATCTTATCGGTTTTGTGTGGATTTTTGCAAGATTAATGCAGTGACGAAAAAAGATGCGTATCCACTACCTTACGTCACATATCCTTGACAGGCTTAGAAATGCTAGATATATTTCCACCCTTGACATTAAGTCAGCATATTGGCAGGTTCCAGTAGCAGGAAAGTCAAAAGAGAAAACCGCTTTTACAGTCCCAATGCGCGGGTTATTCCAATTCAGGAGAATGCCGTTTGGATTACACAATAGCCCTGCTACTTGGCAACGTTTAATAGATAACGTTTTAGGAGCTGACATTGAGGTATATGTCTTCGTTTATCTCGACGACATAATTATTTGTACGCCTGATTTTACCACCCATGTCAACGTTTTAAGCCTGATCCTATCTAGATTAAGAAAAGCCAATCTTACCCTGAACAAGGAGAAGTGTAAGTTCTGTTGCCCACAACTCAAATACCTCGGATATGTTGTTGATCAATGTGGTCTTAGAGTAGACCCCGACAAGATAAGTGCCATCGTTGACTATCCGCCTCCAAGAACACCGAAACAGTTAAGACGATTCCTCGGAATGGGATCATGGTACAGAAGATTCGTTCCATCATTTTCTTCGATTGCATCACCGTTGACCGCACTTCTCAAGAAAGGAAATGTTTGGGTTTGATCAGAAGAGTGTCAGAAAGCCTTCCGAGAAATAAAGGAATGTCTGATATCAGCCCCTGTACTAACGTGTCCAGATTTTCAGAAGCCTTTCCTTCTTCAAACAGACGCAAGTGAAGTTGGACTTGGTGCGATTTTATAACGATTTAAACCTTTTGACCAGCCGCCCGCCTACCGATGTAATTAATTAACGTCATTTGTGTAATAGCGTTTAATATATAAAAGTATCTCTGCCACCTGCGAGACTCGAACCATCTAAATGCCACGCTGCAACGATTTTAGGATGCGCCTTAACCGATTGAGCCACGGAGCCTGTACGTAAGGTTGGCTGCACTTTCTACCTTGTTTCCTCTATGAATCCAGGATTTAGGGACGGATAGGTTAAGTATCTTCTACGTTAATTATTGTATATTTCCAGTACAAAATTTCATAAAAATACAAAAAATTTGTCTAACCTTTATAATGAGATAGTTGAATTATGAATATGTAGTGGATAGTTCTTCTTGAAAAACGAATATAATGGGTATATCCGACGCTTTAGTTTTGTCCATATAAAACTCGAATTTAACTGTTTTTTAGTTGCTGCCACTGTAATTCAACACAACTCACTTATGCACTAAGTCTTCCTGATACGAAATACATAACTTTTACATCATAATATTATTAACTTATAGTAAAATAATCAGAAAAACACTAGTTAGATCCACTCGTTGGCATCAACAATGGCCGACTCCCCGAAAACACTTAATCCGATTCTGTATTACATTATTAAGGTGTAGAGATAAATGTATAAAGAAAAAAGTTCATATCTCTTATTCTTATAAGTAATACTATATGGAGAGAATCCTTTTTTCATGGTTTTGCAGCGTAGAGGATTGATTTGTTAAAAGGTCTTTTATATCTGTTAGTTCTTTTCTGAGCCCTTCGCTGCTAGTATCAATTTTAAGAGATAATTCCTTATTAAATTTACATAGGAGAGATTGCATTGTGGCTGAATCCATCATATTCACACTAGGCTACGTATTGCGAAAAATATAAATAGATATATTATTTCTGAGTATTTATTGACAATTTTCTTCTTGGATTGTATCGCTAACTTTGTTTGTAAACAGATGACGATCTTAGTTAATGCAAGTAAACTCTTCGTAATAATATTAATAACTATTATTATTTATGGAGATTTTAATCTATCTACTATTAAGCTTTAATACCTGTTTTTAATAAATAAATTTATATTCCCTATTTAATATTTGTTCCTATTTATTATTTGTTAGCTTTTACTTATTAATAAAACTTTAGTTAAATTTCGTTATTATTATTAATTAGTATGTAGGTTTATCTCTTGTTACTGGAGTATTCTACATATGCATATTACAATCCGTAGTATAATTTTCACAATAATATAATTTGATAGAATATAAAATAAAATTTAATTTAATATTTAATATTTAATAATATATTAATAATATTTAATTCATATCAATAATATTTCATTTAATATAGTATACAATAATATAATTAACACAAGTCATATAGTCGGTGAAACGACGAGAAAACATATGTGGCGTCTGTAGGCGTCGAACCAACGTCTCACTGAAAACACGAATGTAAAGCTAACGATTTAAACCTTTTGACCAGCCCGCCCGCCTACCGATGTAATTAATTAACGTCGTTTGTGTAATACGTTTAATATATAAAAGTATCTCTGACACCTGCGAGACTCGAACCAACTAAATGCCACGTTGCAACGATATTAGGATGCGCCTTAACCGTTTGAGCCACGGAGCCTGTACGTAAGGTTGCCTGCACTTTCTACCTTGTTTCCTCTATGAATCCAGGAATTAGGGACGGATAGGTTAAGTATCTTCTACGTTAATTATTATTTAATCATATTTCCAGTACAAAATTTCATAAAAATTTAAAAATTTAGTCTAACCTTTATAATGAGATACTTGAGTGATGAATATGTAGTGGATAGTTCTTCTTGAAAAACGAATATAATGGGTATATCCGACGCTTTAGTTTTGTCCATATAAAACTCAAATTTAACTGTTTTTTAGTTGCTGCCACTGTAATTCAACACAACTCACTTAAGCACTAAGTCTTCCTGATACGAAATACATAACTTTTACACCATAATATTATTAACTTATGGTAAAATAATCAGAAAAACACTAGTTAGATCCACTCGTTGGCATCAACAATGGCCGACAGAGTCTTAGAAACTGCAATGTTGAAGTTCTCAAAGAAGAGGACTTTCTTCTGGGTGTGAAGACGTTCGTTCAGGCTGAAGAAACCACACATTTTTCAGATGTGCTCATCGAGGGTGTGTCAGCTGAGTCGGATGATGACGTGGATGCTCCTGATCATGTAAGTTCAGTCTCCTCAGGGACAGCCTATGTTGCAGGATTTATTGTTAGAAAGTTATTGTTAAAGATATTATGTCGTAGCTGTGAAGATCTCCTAGTTGCCCCTAACCCTGATGCTTCTGAGTATGATTTTTTACAGATGAAAGAGTACAGCTCTACCACCAGAGCTCTGTCTTATCCAAGCAAAGAGTTTATGGAGACAGTTGATTGGGCCAGCGCAGAACTTGAGAAAGTGCTCCCAGAAATATCCCATCTAAATGGAATCAGGACTCACGCTATTAATTTTCTTAACAGCAAACTTTATTTTGATTGGATAGTTAGGGGATGTCCTCTNACTGGCATTTTCGCATTTCAAAACTTCAAATGAAAAAAGTTCAAATCTAAGTTTCAGTTTGACTTACAACGAAAGCCCTAGAGAAAAGATCAACATCACTTCTTAAGTCAAAAATTGTTGGGGAGAAAACCTTTTTCGAGAAAAGCCAAAACACTTAATCCGATTCTGTATTACATTATTAAGGTGTAGAGATAAATGTATAAAGAAAAAGTTCATATCTCTTATAAGTAATACTATGTGGTACCATAATATTAAGAGAAGTATGTAGAGGTGTTAAAATTGTACAGGGAGTGGCTACAATTGGGCAACGGCTAATTATCTCGGTTAATATTTGAGATATCAAACTGCGGATTGTTGCAATCATCATAAAAACTATTATTTTTTGTGGGTAGTATTTTCCCACCATTTTGGATTCAACTATAAAATTTCAAATTGAAACCCCTATACTGTGATACGTGATACATATTTGGAAAGGCCTTAAAAAAGAAAACATTTGACGCAACCAATAGCTATTTTTTTTTTTTGCCGTTTCAACATGGGCCAAAATTGAAATTTTCAATTCTTGATTTGTATAGAAAAAAAAGAGTAAAATTCTCCTATTTAAACTCTAAAATTCAAAGTTGGTTTCAAAAAAAGTTTACATTTTAGGTTGCGAAAGTAAAATTACTAGGTGCGTTGCTATAACCAAAAAAAAAATTAAAAATTTGGAAAAAATAGCGTTTATATGTTATTTTTGCCCTAAAATAAGACAAACTTACTCTTGCATTTCCCCTAATACCTTTACTTTGGCCATAATTAAACGTTAACAGTGTCAATTTTGTAATTTCAACTGGCCGCCATTTTGAAACGGCAAAAGATAAAAAGCTCAGGTTTGCGGCAGTTTTCTTTTTTCAAGGCCTTTTTAAATATGTATCACAGTATAGGGGTTCCAATTTTAAATTTTAAAGTTAAATCCAATATGGTGGCAACCAAAATGGCGGGAAAATGGGTACCCACAAAAAATAATAGTTTTTGATGCATGATGAAGATTACAACAAACCGCAGTTTGATATCTTTAATATTAACGGAGATAATTTGCCGTTGCCGAACTGTTACCACACCCTTTATATAGAAGTGTCAGGAGTGCAGACTGTTCGTTAAACTCTTTGAATCGAGATATGAATAAAAAAGATAATATCTTTTCTGTAGAAAATTTCCGATGCTACAAATTTTATTTCGTATGATTTTTCTGTAAATGTGACCTTTAATGAGATAATAGCAAAAAACCAATTTTGATAACTCCTAAAAATTTGAAAATATTTGATTTTTTGAAAATTGTGCTCAACCTTTTAAGATTAGAGATAAATGTATAAGGACAATAAAGTTTCTCCTTTAAAAGAGCTTTAAAACAAAAAAAAAAGAAATTCAAAATCGGACCATTAGGAGATGAGGTACAGAAACATTTAGTGCGTCATACGGCGGCTAATGACGGCCATCTTTAATGGCCGCCATTTTGGTGTCTTGCATGGATTTTTAAGTGGCTCCCTATCTGAAAAGTTACCGCTGGGCATCAACTATGTCCACACAAAGTGGCATATTCCAATCAAAAAGTGCAGCTTTTTGGCTTATTTAGCCATGTACCCAACGTACTATAGCACCCCTCAGGAATATGCCGGGGTTGGCTTCAAAAATCAAATAAATCTCGCGATTTCGTCCACTACCGCCGGCCCGCCCATCCCAACGGCCCAGCTTATTTTTTTTTAAAAGACGCGTCCTAAAGCTATCGTCCGCCGTGACAACCGCGTTTTTACGACTCTTACTTAAAAAAATTATGAACATTTTCGTTATTTTCTAAATTTGATCGCGGGGGGAAAAGCGTCGATACTGTACGGAACATCCGGGGGTGTCGCGGGTGGTCTTATATTACACCTCGATTATCTATCTATAATATTAAAAAAGTTTTGTAAACAAACGAGTTCAGTGAGAGTGCAATACAAAACCTGTGTGAAAGAACGCGATAGGAGTAAAAGGGGGAGAAAGGAGGGCGCTTTGAGAGTGAGATACTATCCTCTGGGTAGAAAGAGTGAGGGTGATTAGAGAGGTAAGGGAGAAGTTGAAAGGAGGTATATAGGAATGTCGGAGAGACAAAGAAAGTAGTGTAACAATTCCAATTCGGGAATCAAGGGGCTACCCTAGCCGGTTTGATAATAGCCCCCGTTCTAGCTCAATGGAGACGGGCGTGGGCCAAAAAAAAAATAAATAAATAAATAAAATAGTCTGCTCAAAAAAAAATAAAAATAAATAAATAAAATGAAATAAAATGCAAAGAGGGCGCCACGTTATTTTATTATAATAATAAAACTTGTAACCAAAAGGAGTCTTTTCTGTTGAACGTCAGGAGTCTATTCTGGATGAGCTGTGAAAAGTTGACCACGATGGTGTACCACCATCCGGAGTATCAGTCGTTTTGGATCTGAGCACTAGAGAAGCTCACCAAACGAGAAGCTCACCAAACGACGAAAACGGTGAAGTCAATGAATAATCGCCGTGGACGCCTCAAATCACCAATGTGCTGGAGCACATTAAAAAATTATGATGAGACAAGTCACAAGCCACAAGGCAGCGGCTTCCGGACCCTCACTCACAGTCGACTCGACTCGACTCGTGGCTGACTCACGACTCGACTCCCCTCCTCCTCCGTTACACGCTCGCCCTACTCCTCTTCCCTTAAGAAGCTAGGTTTTGTACTTTGCCTCAGATTAGAAGCAAAACAGATAATTGAATTATACTGTGCTCTTAGACTAGCGTCCCGGCCTAAGAGGAAACATTTTTATAGAATGCGTCCACTCTATAAAAACAAAGTTAAAATACATAGAATAATATAATTAGTAAAAGTTAGATAGAAAAAGAGAAGATAGCGAAAGAGATAGACAGTTAGGAAAAGAGAGAGAAAGAGAGTCGGATAAGGAGGGAAATAAAATACAAATCAATGTAGACGTTTTCGCAAAGAAACACGGCTACAGTAGATAGTAGTGGGTCTACCCCCACCAGCTAGTCGCTGCTCTAACTACATACTCACGTATCTCCACTTCACCCTTCTCATTCCATTACTATGCACACACCTTGCAAAAAAGATCGCTTAATCAATCTTTCTCAGGAATTTTCTCAACAGTCCTTTTCAGTACTTTCTATAGCTAACTTGATATTTTACAGCATGTATGTGACAGGTAACTGACAACACTGACACATTATTGATTCTTAAAAAGATGATTATGTTGTGATCCGATAAAATGTACATTAGAGTTAGTTGTAATATTAAAGTATAGTTAATAAAGTATAGTATTGTTTTGTGTGTATTCAACATATGTATTTGTCAACATTGAAAAGAAACCTGTAATCAATTTTAAGGCTTCACTTTAGAGTGCCTCAACGTGGCAGCGGCCGCTTTTCGGGGGTTGACGAGCGATGCGAGTAGGGGGTGGAGCCCCCTAGTCCCTCTAAAAAAATAACTAGACTAAAAAAATTCTCTGTTCATGGTTTGCACGCGGCGATTTTTTTAAGGGGCGAAAAAAATTTGCTTACCCGCGTATCTCGGAAACAAAGGTGCCCAGCGGTCCGGACCAAAGGGACTTTTCCGTAAGGCGTTACCGACCGGATGAAAAAAAGGTAATTTTTATTTTATCCGACCAACCGGAAAAAAGTTAGGGGGTTTTACGGAGGCTTCGAAAACCGGGTTTTCGAATTTTAGTGGCGCCCCTATTTGGGCGTCGGGGTCGAAATTCCTACACCGTGTTCTTCTCGGCATACCTTATAACGGAATGGTACGTGGTATTTTTTTTACCCACTGGGGCGGGCACCGGGGCCTTCAGATACGCCTTCTACCGCCTCGCCGGGGCTGCGCTTCGCACCGACCTCGCTTCAAGTTTCGTCCATAACTTTTTCGCCCTCTAAAAGACCCCGTGTTCAAATTTCACCTACGACCATTTGGTCAATGAAATCGACCCCATGTTTATTTCTCCCCGTCTTTTGTTTTTAGCTGAATTAGTATATATAAATTAAATAAGGTCAAAATAAAGATATAAGGTAAAAATATTATGTATAAATACGATAGAGAAAGTAGGATAGTAAAAGATGGGATACAAGGAAGAAGGAAGAGAAATAGTAGAATGGGGTGAAGATAAAGAAATAGGAAGATAAAGAAAGTAGGAAATATAACGAGTATAAAGAAATAGAGTAGAGGTACACTTTGGAGCAAGTAAAAGGATAGGATAGAGTAGTGCAGGGAAAAAGAAATAGTAAATGAATATAATTAATTTAATTAGATATAGATAACACTTCAATAAGCACAGAACTCTTTATACGACGGTAACGAAAGCTTCGACGAATCGAGCCCGGAATTATTGTAAACAAATCCATCTGTCAAGAAGAAAGGCTTCAGAGCTGCTACAAATGGCAAGAAAAAATATCGCATTCGGAAATCCATCGCTCCATAGAATCACTACGTGAGGCGGGGAGAGAAGAACTAGGAAGTTCAAGAAGAAAGACCTTTGTTCCCACCTTTTTGGCGTCAAATTTCTTTGCTTTTTAGGTTCATCACACACCTATTACCCCAATTTTGAACCACTTCCCGTCATTCAATCTTCCCCAAATTTTGCACGTAGAAACAACTAAGGTGAAGAATACAGAAACCAAAATAATAATAATAAAAAA
>KZ652682.1:20834-31895 GCA_001010745.2 Gerris buenoi
TTTTTTTTACCACACAAGTGGTTTTTGGTCAGATATCTGATGTGTAGATGTATAGCTTTGCAGCTTCTTAACTTACCTTTATAATAATATGTACTACATATTGAACTGATTATTACCGGTATGGATTTATTTTTAAATAAAAATATGCATCTTCTAGCTTCACTAAAAGAAAACAATGAGGAAATAATACTAAGAAATATTTTAAGTCTCTGAATTCTTAAATAAATGATTTGAATTTTCCTCTTACGAATAAAAAAATTATAAAGTACAGGGCCGGATTTAACAATTTTCCGCCCCTAGGCACTATTTAAAAAGCCGCCCCCCCCCCTCCATTTAAAAAATTACCTACTTACATTTATCGACAGTTGCCAAACTGATTTTCATGTACCGTTACGAAAATGTTTTCTTAATAATGTTTAGCCTAACATTTATGTAACATTATGATTTATATGGTTTTAATTTGATTAATTTTAAGGTAGGTACATTGTACATAACCTATTAAAATCTTTTAAATAAAANAACCTAGGGGAGTACCAATCTAAAGAATCCTTAGTTCCTTAGCTCCATATTTCTTAATGAAAACCTAGGAGAGTTCCAATATTAAGAATTCTTAGTTACTCTCCACATTTCCTATAAATAACCTAGGGGAGTACCAATCTAAAGAATCCTTAGTTCCTTAGCTCCATATTTCTTAATGAAAACCTAGGAGAGTTCCAATATTAAGAATTCTTAGTTACTCTCCACATTTCCTATAAATAACCTAGGGGAGTACCAATCTAAAGAATCCTTAGTTCCTTAGCTCCATATTTCTTAATGAAAACCTAGGAGAGTTCCAATATTAAGAATTCTTAGTTACTCTCCACATTTCCTATAAATAACCTAGGGGAGTACCAATCTAAAGAATCCTTAGTTCCTTAGCTCCATATTTCTTAATGAAAACCTAGGAGAGTTCCAATATTAAGAATTCTTAGTTACTCTCCACATTTCCTATAAATAACCTAGGGGAGTACCAATCTAAAGAATCCTTAGTTCCTTAGCTCCATATTTCTTAATGAAAACCTAGGAGAGTTCCAATATTAAGAATTCTTAGTTACTCTCCACATTTCCTATAAATAACCTAGGGGAGTACCAATCTAAAGAATCCTTAGTTCCTTAGCTCCATATTTCTTAATGAAAACCTAGGAGAGTTCCAATATTAAGAATTCTTAGTTACTCTCCACATTTCCTATAAATAACCTAGGGGAGTACCAATCTAAAGAATCCTTAGTTCCTTAGCTCCATATTTCTTAATGAAAACCTAGGAGAGTTCCAATATTAAGAATTCTTAGTTACTCTCCACATTTCCTATAAATAACCTAGGGGAGTACCAATCTAAAGAATCCTTAGTTCCTTAGCTCCATATTTCTTAATGAAAACCTAGGAGAGTTCCAATATTAAGAATTCTTAGTTACTCTCCACATTTCCTATAAATAACCTAGGGGAGTACCAATCTAAAGAATCCTTAGTTCCTTAGCTCCATATTTCTTAATGAAAACCTAGGAGAGTTCCAATATTAAGAATTCTTAGTTACTCTCCACATTTCCTATAAATAACCTAGGGGAGTACCAATCTAAAGAATCCTTAGTTCCTTAGCTCCATATTTCTTAATGAAAACCTAGGAGAGTTCCAATATTAAGAATTCTTAGTTACTCTCCACATTTCCTATAAATAACCTAGGGGAGTACCAATCTAAAGAATCCTTAGTTCCTTAGCTCCATATTTCTTAATGAAAACCTAGGAGAGTTCCAATATTAAGAATTCTTAGTTACTCTCCACATTTCCTATAAATAACCTAGGGGAGTACCAATCTAAAGAATCCTTAGTTCCTTAGCTCCATATTTCTTAATGAAAACCTAGGAGAGTTCCAATATTAAGAATTCTTAGTTACTCTCCACATTTCCTATAAATAACCTAGGGGAGTACCAATCTAAAGAATCCTTAGTTCCTTAGCTCCATATTTCTTAATGAAAACCTAGGAGAGTTCCAATATTAAGAATTCTTAGTTACTCTCCACATTTCCTATAAATAACCTAGGGGAGTACCAATCTAAAGAATCCTTAGTTCCTTAGCTCCATATTTCTTAATGAAAACCTAGGAGAGTTCCAATATTAAGAATTCTTAGTTACTCTCCACATTTCCTATAAATAACCTAGGGGAGTACCAATCTAAAGAATCCTTAGTTCCTTAGCTCCATATTTCTTAATGAAAACCTAGGAGAGTTCCAATATTAAGAATTCTTAGTTACTCTCCACATTTCCTATAAATAACCTAGGGGAGTACCAATCTAAAGAATCCTTAGTTCCTTAGCTCCATATTTCTTAATGAAAACCTAGGAGAGTTCCAATATTAAGAATTCTTAGTTACTCTCCACATTTCCTATAAATAACCTAGGGGAGTACCAATCTAAAGAATCCTTAGTTCCTTAGCTCCATATTTCTTAATGAAAACCTAGGAGAGTTCCAATATTAAGAATTCTTAGTTACTCTCCACATTTCCTATAAATAACCTAGGGGAGTACCAATCTAAAGAATCCTTAGTTCCTTAGCTCCATATTTCTTAATGAAAACCTAGGAGAGTTCCAATATTAAGAATTCTTAGTTACTCTCCACATTTCCTATAAATAACCTAGGGGAGTACCAATCTAAAGAATCCTTAGTTCCTTAGCTCCATATTTCTTAATGAAAACCTAGGAGAGTTCCAATATTAAGAATTCTTAGTTACTCTCCACATTTCCTATAAATAACCTAGGGGAGTACCAATCTAAAGAATCCTTAGTTCCTTAGCTCCATATTTCTTAATGAAAACCTAGGAGAGTTCCAATATTAAGAATTCTTAGTTACTCTCCACATTTCCTATAAATAACCTAGGGGAGTACCAATCTAAAGAATCCTTAGTTCCTTAGCTCCATATTTCTTAATGAAAACCTAGGAGAGTTCCAATATTAAGAATTCTTAGTTACTCTCCACATTTCCTATAAATAACCTAGGGGAGTACCAATCTAAAGAATCCTTAGTTCCTTAGCTCCATATTTCTTAATGAAAACCTAGGAGAGTTCCAATATTAAGAATTCTTAGTTACTCTCCACATTTCCTATAAATAACCTAGGGGAGTACCAATCTAAAGAATCCTTAGTTCCTTAGCTCCATATTTCTTAATGAAAACCTAGGAGAGTTCCAATATTAAGAATTCTTAGTTACTCTCCACATTTCCTATAAATAACCTAGGGGAGTACCAATCTAAAGAATCCTTAGTTCCTTAGCTCCATATTTCTTAATGAAAACCTAGGAGAGTTCCAATATTAAGAATTCTTAGTTACTCTCCACATTTCCTATAAATAACCTAGGGGAGTACCAATCTAAAGAATCCTTAGTTCCTTAGCTCCATATTTCTTAATGAAAACCTAGGAGAGTTCCAATATTAAGAATTCTTAGTTACTCTCCACATTTCCTATAAATAACCTAGGGGAGTACCAATCTAAAGAATCCTTAGTTCCTTAGCTCCATATTTCTTAATGAAAACCTAGGAGAGTTCCAATATTAAGAATTCTTAGTTACTCTCCACATTTCCTATAAATAACCTAGGGGAGTACCAATCTAAAGAATCCTTAGTTCCTTAGCTCCATATTTCTTAATGAAAACCTAGGAGAGTTCCAATATTAAGAATTCTTAGTTACTCTCCACATTTCCTATAAATAACCTAGGGGAGTACCAATCTAAAGAATCCTTAGTTCCTTAGCTCCATATTTCTTAATGAAAACCTAGGAGAGTTCCAATATTAAGAATTCTTAGTTACTCTCCACATTTCCTATAAATAACCTAGGGGAGTACCAATCTAAAGAATCCTTAGTTCCTTAGCTCCATATTTCTTAATGAAAACCTAGGAGAGTTCCAATATTAAGAATTCTTAGTTACTCTCCACATTTCCTATAAATAACCTAGGGGAGTACCAATCTAAAGAATCCTTAGTTCCTTAGCTCCATATTTCTTAATGAAAACCTAGGAGAGTTCCAATATTAAGAATTCTTAGTTACTCTCCACATTTCCTATAAATAACCTAGGGGAGTACCAATCTAAAGAATCCTTAGTTCCTTAGCTCCATATTTCTTAATGAAAACCTAGGAGAGTTCCAATATTAAGAATTCTTAGTTACTCTCCACATTTCCTATAAATAACCTAGGGGAGTACCAATCTAAAGAATCCTTAGTTCCTTAGCTCCATATTTCTTAATGAAAACCTAGGAGAGTTCCAATATTAAGAATTCTTAGTTACTCTCCACATTTCCTATAAATAACCTAGGGGAGTACCAATCTAAAGAATCCTTAGTTCCTTAGCTCCATATTTCTTAATGAAAACCTAGGAGAGTTCCAATATTAAGAATTCTTAGTTACTCTCCACATTTCCTATAAATAACCTAGGGGAGTACCAATCTAAAGAATCCTTAGTTCCTTAGCTCCATATTTCTTAATGAAAACCTAGGAGAGTTCCAATATTAAGAATTCTTAGTTACTCTCCACATTTCCTATAAATAACCTAGGGGAGTACCAATCTAAAGAATCCTTAGTTCCTTAGCTCCATATTTCTTAATGAAAACCTAGGAGAGTTCCAATATTAAGAATTCTTAGTTACTCTCCACATTTCCTATAAATAACCTAGGGGAGTACCAATCTAAAGAATCCTTAGTTCCTTAGCTCCATATTTCTTAATGAAAACCTAGGAGAGTTCCAATATTAAGAATTCTTAGTTACTCTCCACATTTCCTATAAATAACCTAGGGGAGTACCAATCTAAAGAATCCTTAGTTCCTTAGCTCCATATTTCTTAATGAAAACCTAGGAGAGTTCCAATATTAAGAATTCTTAGTTACTCTCCACATTTCCTATAAATAACCTAGGGGAGTACCAATCTAAAGAATCCTTAGTTCCTTAGCTCCATATTTCTTAATGAAAACCTAGGAGAGTTCCAATATTAAGAATTCTTAGTTACTCTCCACATTTCCTATAAATAACCTAGGGGAGTACCAATCTAAAGAATCCTTAGTTCCTTAGCTCCATATTTCTAAATGAAAACCTAGGAGAGTTCCAATATTAAGAATTCTTAGTTACTCTCCATATTTCCTATAAATAACCTAGGGGAGTACCAATCTAAAGAATCCTTAGTTCCTTAGCTCCATATTTCTAAATGAAAACCTTCTAAATGAAAAGTTCCAATATTAAGAATTCTTAGTTACTCTCCATATTTCCTATAAATAACCTAGGGGAGTACCAATCTAAAGAATCCTTTGTTACTCTCCATCTCCATATTGCCAAAATCACCTTGGGGATATACCAATCTAAGGAATCCTTAGTTACTTTCCACATTTTTAAATGAAAAACTAGGAGAGTTCCAATATTAAGAATTCTTAGTTACTCTCTATATTTCCTATAAATAACCTAGGGGAGTACCAATCTAAAGAATCCTTAGTTACTCTCCATATTTCCTATAAATAACCTAGGGGACTGCCGATCTAAAGAATCCTAGTTACTCTCCATATTTCCTATAAATAACCTAGGGGAGTACCAATCTTAAGATTACTTAGTTACTCTCTATATTTCTAAAATCACCTAGGGGATAAACCAATCTAGTATTCAAGTTGCTTCTCATTTTTGTAAAAAAAAAAACATTGGGCAGTAGCAATCTAAAAAAGTACTGAAATGATTGATTCATGTTGAATATTACATGTGCTTTACGCTTCATTTTTTATTTAAAAAGTTAAAACTAAAACAGCTTTTTGAAAACAGATTCTAATACATGTTGTTACGCAAGGATAGAGAAAACATATATGAAGAAGAACTAACTTTTATCTTCCATGCAGGTGTGGCTAAATTAAAATATTGATTATTTTATTCCAGCGTGCTCTTAAAATGGAAATTATTTTCTTAAAAGCCTAGAGTGCGTGATTTTATTGTAACTGTGCTACATATAACGGTAGCTTTGCTGCAAAGTAAAGTAATGGTCTGAAGCCTCGAGAGAAAATAATCAAAAGGAAATTGAAACCGTAAGAAAAATAATAAAAGAATAAAGCCAATGCTCATTTGTATGCAAGGCATAACAAATCGGTAGCAGTTAGTTTTCACAAATGTGAAATACAGATGTAGTACCAACCTAATTACATTGCTAATCTTTATATAGGTGGCTATTAGTTTTGTAACATACTTACACTTAATAACATTTAATTACATGATTTTATAATTTTAATAACTTTATTCACGAAATTTCTTTTTTAAAAAAATAACATTTGTAGTTTATTTTTTTAATGTATTTTCATTTTCATAATATTTCTTTTAATAACTCTAATTTACTTAATAATGAGTCTATATTAGTTGTAGTTGTATAAATATTACTTGTATAAGAGCAAGCAATTATTTCTTTTAGAAGTTGCTATGCGGGTAAAATTGTATATCAAGGAGAGTAGCATATTTGCTCTCATTGGTTTTTTTTTTATTTAATTTATTCCAATATTTAATTCTTTAAAATTATACCCATCTAAAAATATTTTTTTAAGAAATTCAATTGGTTCTCTCCATATTTTCCACCAGTAATAGTGAATGAGATCAAGCATTAAATGTAATTGATAATTCAGATAAATATTATAAGATTTAAGAATAGAAATATGTATGCTGATAAAAATGAAAAAAAAAAAAAAAATTGTTAAAAGTGATGTGCATTTAATGTACTCACCAACACAAAATGCTATTCTGCATAGGTATTAAAACTACAATAGCGCTTTCATGTTAATATTAATATGAATTAATATTAATATTATTTGTTATATCATTTCATATTAATTACAAATTACAGTAACTATTGAACAGTGTAGGTAAATGTGTGTTGACACATCACTTTTTGCTTCCGAAGATAACGGGGTACTTCTTTAGATTGTTACTCCCCTATATTTTTTAAGAATATAAATGACTTTGGCAAAATAACTATTAAGACAAAGGGATATTTTGTCCAATTTAGTCTGGGACAAAGGAATGTCACACCTCTAATTTTATAAGTGGAGCAACTGTCTAAAGAAGAACATTCCGTACCGTAAACCTTCTTTAGATTGTTACTCCCCTCTGATTTTTTTTATAAGGGGAGTAACATTCTAAAGAAGTGNAGCAGTTATCAAAACTTCCGCATTAGCGCTACTTTCTTAGTGAAAAGACGATTGAATTCCGCTAGATGGCAGTGCGTTTTATTTATCTTTTCTTATAATGTAACCTCCTTTTAAGGTTTCTTTTTTTTAAATCTTAAGTTTGAACTAATATTTGTTATTATTATATTGATTATTGATTAATATTTAATGTTTTTTCATTGTCTGCTACCTCGGAAAAAATAGCATATGCTATACGACTGTGAAGTGTTTTTTCTTTACCTTGGCAATATTTCGTTTATATGTATATACCTTTATATTCGTAAATGTAATTGCCGCGGTTAAGAAAAAACTCACTTATCAGCCTAGTAACATAATATTCTATATTTAAAAGAAAGTAGGTTTTTTATTGGTCTTTCCCCTCTTCTTATTATATATAGCCGTATTGTCTTATTTATATTATAGAAACGTATAATTGGTTCGAAGTTCAGCTCAATCAGCGAAATAATTCCGAAATTATTTTCTGTTAAATTTTCGTAAGTTGTTAAGTTTAAAAATCGATATTTTCAAAATGGTGGGAGAGATAAAAAAAAAATTGTTGTCTTACCTACTTACCAATTATTACTTTTTTAAAAAAGGAATAATTTGTGCAAATTTCAGCGTACTCGGATAAATTTTTGCAATTTTTGCTGACAACTACGTGGGTTAATAGTACATTACGCGTCGATGGCTTTTTTAGTTTAGTATGCTAGCTTGTTTAGGATACCTATAAGCCCATTGCTATTATTTATGCTTTAGAACCAGGAGATCTGGGTAAGATTCTCGACTCCGTCAAGGTCCGTAATATGGTGATAAAAATGGGCCAAATATATGTTTTGGTTGTTTAACACGTCAACCCTGTATCACCAATGACAAATATTAATTACATAATTATGCCCTTTGGTTTGGGATATGCCCTTTGACTGGCCGAACATTTCAACTGGTTATTGCATAATGAATTAAGCTGGTCTGTTTCCTCGTCGTTCTACAGGTTGACTTCTGAAGGTGTCTTCTTTGACAACATCCTTCATATTGAATGCATTTCATCCTTGATTTAACATTAAAAATACACTGGAATATGCATTTATAATTCTTCTTTTTTTTAGAAAAATAAAAAAATAAAGGAGAGATATGAATACGAAATTTATTTTTGTTAAACTTATAATTTTTCGTAAAAAAATATCAAAAAATCTTGTATAGACAAGAGTTATGTAAGTAGGATTCTAATTACACAATACTTTTAGAAAAATATTGTGATTTTTCACATTTATATAAAGGTTAATAATGCAATTTTTATTATATGTTATGTATGTGATGAATCCTTGTATAGTTTTTGATAACGATCCTTATTATCTTTCTAATCTTCCCGCCTGTCTGACTTGTCACATCCTTATAACTTTTGTACAGTTTATCGCAAAAAATTCAAATAAAAAAGTCGCATCTATAATAATGTTTATTGTCACGATCTCCCGGCATTTAGATACATACTTAATGAAACCTTGTTAACTTCTACATCAGTTGAGATGGACTTTCGTTGATTCGATATTTTAAGTACAGGTGGCTTGTTTAGTTTAGTATACTGGCTTGTTTAGTTTAGTATACTGGCTTGTTTAATTAGGTTTGCTGGTTTGTTTAGTTTAGTATGCTGGCTAGTTTAGTTTAGTATACTCGCTTGTTTAGTTTAGTATACTGGCTTGTTTAGTTTAGTATGCTAGCTTGTTTAGGATACCTATAAGCCCATTGCTATTATTTATGCTTTAGAACCAGGAGATCTGGGTAAGATTCTCGACTCCGTCAAGGTCCGTAATATGGTGATAAAAATGGGCCAAATATATGTTTTGGTAGTTTAACACGTCAACCCTGTATCACCAATGACAAATATTAATTACATAATTATGCCCTTTGGTTTGGGATATGCCCTTTGACTAGCCGAACATTTCAACTGGTTATTGCATAATGAATTAAGCTGGTCTGTTTCCTCGTCGTTCTACAGGTTGACTTCTGAAGGTGTCTTCTTTGACAACATCCTTCATATTGAATGCATTTCATCCTTGATTTAACATTAAAAATACACTGGATTTTGTAAATATTTTCATGTAGACTAATATCAATACCAAATTTCATTTGAATTATTTTTTTCAGCTTAAACTTTAGACTTCAACTTGTATGCAATATGCACTGGGGCTTTATAAAGCAATTAAATTCTTTTAAATATAAACATTCCATATTTGTGCCTTCTTTCTATATAAACTCGTATAATTCATTTAAGAATGACACTTCATTAGACTGTTAATCCCCTTATAAAAACAGAAGAGTGATATTACTTTGTCCCAAAGTATATTGGACTAAAAATCACTTTGTCTTAATAGTTTTTTTAGACATAGAAATGCATAAAGTCCTCCATACACGGTCACAATGTTTACGCAAACATGATGTTTGACGTGTATGGCCTAAATTTGCCCGACATCAGGTTTCTGCAAAATGTTTGATCGTGTATGGGCCTTAAATAAATAAATATATCTATTTATATTAAAAAACAACAACATATTAACAATCTAAAGAAGTACCTAAGAAAGTATAAAGCCAATATGAATATCCAATTTTCTTTTCCATTAACCTATTCAAAATTCAGTCCAAATCCTAATTGGTTGATTTAAAATATTTATAAGCTTAATGCTTTTTTTTTAAAAAAAAAATTAAAATAACTCAATAAAGAATAAGAACTAAATTGGACTCATTAACAGAAAAATATAACCTTGGTTTTGTTTGTTGTTTATAAATTACTTGTTAAAAACTAAATTGATGACTCATATTTTTGAAAAGGAAATTGTGAACATAATAAAAGCAAAAATCGCTTTAGGGATGTGCAAATTTTATTATAATAATTTCTTAAAATGAAAGTGGCAACACTGATTGATTAATTCTTATCGATTTATCTTTTGAATAACAATATTTTTTTTATTTTGAAGTGATGATAGTTTTAAAATTCCAAACCGGTTTATTCCACCCAAGCATTATGTAGCCTGTTTTAAATATATCTTTATAACAGTTTTTTTAAACTTTGCATATAATTTTAATAAATTAAATTTCGACTTCTTTATTACCTTTAATAAACCATTTTGCACGTATAAATATATTACATTGATAGTGCCTTAAAATAACGTATTACCGATAATGGACAGTTTAAAAGAAAAAAGAAATAATAACACTAAAATACCTCATTTAATAAAAAGCCTGAGAATGACTGATTTTTTTTTTTTTGTTATTATGTTGCAATACTGCTTTAATGAGAGGATAAGTACTGTTTTTATAAATATTTGACACAAATGATCGCTGTTTAGAATAAATATTCACAGGTAATTGGTGGTTTCGTTTCGTTCTATACATTTATTATAATTAGTAAAGCATTTTTTTTTTATTTTACTTTATTTTGTTATTTCTTTTTTTAACTAAATTAAAGGTGCTATTATTTTTTCTGTAATAGAAATCACGTTTGTCTATGCACACGTTTTTAGATGATAGAGCAATTAAAACATTATGTTTACTGTCATAAGTGGCTGTGTATTTGAAGTTTCATAAACCATAATATAAAATTCGTTTGAAAGAAAGTGTACAAGGGAATTTTGTGGTAACAGGTAATATTTTTTTTCCGTGGTAGGCTGTAAAATAGTAACTTTAGAGCTTAAAAAACAAAGCTAAAATCAATTTTTTCATTACGTGGACTTAAAAAATCTTTTCTTTACTCCGAGCAGTTATCAAAACTTCCGCATTAGCGCTACTTTCTTAGTGAAAAGACGGTTGAATTCCGCTAGATGGCAGTGCGTTTTATTTATCTTTTCTTATAATGTAACCTCCTTTTAAGGTTTC
>KZ652682.1:101341-119441 GCA_001010745.2 Gerris buenoi
TAGTAGTAGTAGTCTAGTACTTCCTACTAGAACGGGTAGGACGAACCACTTGTTGGAACCTTGCAATTAGGCCGTCACTTAGGCCCTTTTTACACCCCGTGGTGGAGAGTTCCAGTTACTTCACACATCATACATTTGTACATTGTACCGCCGAAGCGAGTATGGTGTGGTCATTAGTAAGCTATATAAGCGAGCGTCAAAGCGTGGGGGAAGAATCCTCATATAGAGTGTCCCTCGCCCTGCTCCGTCCTCGAACCATAGATACCAATTACATCATCATGACACGGATCGGACCTACATCAAAGAGTGGGGCAAGAGTCCACATAAAGGGTTTCCCTTGCCCTGCACCATTCGCAATTCATAGTTGCAATTCAGAGTATCATGGCACGGGATCGTACCCACGACCTCGAGTTGCCTCGACTCAGTGATAGCTGCACGGTGTCTTTATCACCTCGGCCACCCTGGCTCCCTAAATAAAAGTCAACAAACTTAAGACTAAATTTAAAATAAATTAACAAGAATAAATAAAGAAATAATTTTTATAAAATTAACAAATAAAACTGTTTAAGAATTTTGTGTAAAGAATAAAAAGCATGCAACTTGGGAAATTGTTCAATTTTAGGTTTAAATACTTTTAGCTGTGTGTTGTACAGTTTTTGGAAGGTGATTAAAAAGTTTATTGCACCAATAATTTATGCTGCTTTTTGTCCTGGATAGACTGTAGTATCTTGTTTGAAGTTTGTGTTTGTGTCTGGTGTTGTAANAATGGGATGTATCTTAAATTTGAAGGCTCCTTGCAGTATAATATTGAGTCATAGTACACATAATAGTCACAAAAACAAAAATAATATCAAAATCCCCCTCTATACATTAACCATGTCAACACGAAAGACCTTGCTTTGAACAGATTAATTAAAATGCATTAAAACTAACTTTAGGTCGGAACAGAAGATTTCAAGATTTTATAAATTTCTCTACTAAATCACTGTTAGTACAGTAAATTTGTTGATGTATTAATTTTGTAATCAAGTCTAATGGTAAGATATCTATTTCAGGAGCTGGTTGATAATGGACACAAATTATCTACGTTAATTAGACTTATATTAAATCTTCTTTATCTCAATAAAGGTACGAGTGAAAAAGAAATTAGGAAATTGACTGCAGCACTCTCATCAACTTTTCATTTATCTGAGAACCAAGTAAGTCTATTATATCCTTGTAGAACTAAAAATAAACAGAAGTGAGCCATAAAGAAAGAAATAATTCTAGAGGAGAATGCTTTAATTTCTTAGTTGTGTTGGCTTTTTGCCTACAAATTATTGTGAAAAAGTCCAGTCATGCACCATGACTTAATAAGCTAATTTTCAAAGAAATCTGCGTATTATTGGCTTATGATAAAATAGGAAAATTTTGAATTAGAATTTGGATGGGTGAAAAAAAATTGGTACACAGGGGTATGGGGTACAAAAGTCAAAATAGTATTTACCCTTCAAGATGCATTTCGTTGGCAGCTTAGTACAGTAATTGTTATGTACTCTTTTATAATATTTTCATATAACAGGGGGTAAAATGGAAAAAAACGTTTTAATGCTATTTTTGACCCTAAATTGTCAAAATTTGACCCCTAAATGAACTCCAAAAATTCTGGCCAACGAACTCATCCTTCCTTTTGATATTATTGACATTTTAAAATTTGTTTGAAATTTTTAAGTGTATTCTAAGAGGATATATCGTCTGAAGTGACACATATATACATACATACATAAAAAAAGTGTTAAATTTTAGGAATCGATTCAGAATGGTCTAAAATGGATTTCCATGGAAACATTTTTTTTAAAAATTTGTGTTACAAAAATATTGAAGCCATTATGCAATAGCTTAATTTTCTTCGAAAATTCGCTAAAAGAAGCGAGCCATAAAGAAAGAAATAATTCTACAGGAGAATGCTTTCATTTTTTAGTTGTGTCGGCTTTTTGCCTACAAATTAATGTTAAAAACTAAATTCTATCTTTAATAGAGACGCATTTTTGTTTTACTTGCAGGGATGGGCTGAAGTGACGGAGGCAGCTATATGTCAGCTGCTGAGGACTGAACTAGTTACTTCAGTTAGAGATCAACATCACTATCTTCCTACTGAAGGAGTTGTAACGGAGCCTGCAAAGCTATCTAGAATCATAGCCCGGGCTGTTGACTTGGTTGCAAGGGGACCAAAAGCCAGAGAGGAAAGAGGTAATAATAGTTAGGATGCATTTATATTCTGTTCTATGACGGTATGCCAATAGTAGCCCACATACGGTCTATTGTCCACATTTGGTTTATTTCAACCATCCACATGCACTCGGTTTGTTCCTAGAGGCAATTCAAAAATGGTTCTACACCTAGTTCAGGAGTAATGAATGCACCTCATGCGGCCATGATGTGTCCAAAGGTTTAAAACTAATGTGAAATAGAGGTGTGTCGTTAATAACGTAACCGTTAAAAATAACCTGTTATTGTACGGGAGCCGTTCCTCAGATAACGTAATATCGAAAAATACCTGTTATCGAGTAACTCTAGTCTAATTTATAAGTATTCCGACTGGCAGTGGCGCGGCGCGGCGGTAGACAGTAGACATTATCTCAGAGTAAGAAAGGGGGATGAGTTATGTAGTTACAGCTCTAGTTTAGTTCAAAAATGTTCCACCTGGCGGCGGGACTGTAGATAACAGCATTAATAACGCCTCAGGTATTAGCTTATAATATGATGCGTTATATTATAACTTAAACGTTATTTTAACTTTAGAGTTATTTTAACTCCTGAGGTATTAGGTTATGAGGTATTAGTTAAGATTAATGAAGCGTTACCCGTTATATTATAACTTAACTCTTCATTACGTTATATTATCAAATCAGTTATGTTATTCATTTCCGTTACCGTTTTCGGATTCCGTTTCCGTTCCCTGTAATGTTATCTTCCGTTATTTCCATTTTAAATAATGTTAAAACGAAACAAACGTCAAGGTTTGCAAGATTCTTGGTGTACGGTTGTAGACTAGTAGGGTAGAGGCGCTCGGTTGTATAGTTGTAGTGAGCGGCCGTGGGCCCGGCCTGGGTGGGGAGTGAGACTGAGTAGGATAATACCTCAGAAACCCCGGGTCAGGTTTGCGCTACTTAGGCCCCTCTCCGCCCCCCCCGCTATTCATACGTAACTAACATACGTATTATCTCCGGTTCTACTGGACCGATTTTCCTCTAACAACTTTTATTATAATTATATTATACGTCTCTATAGGACCTCATCGATACTAGAATTTTAGACTAATATTTATTTATTACATGTTTTTATCGCCCTCAAAAGGGTGCCTTTTTTGTTTTTCTTGTTAAATTCACAACCCCCCTCCCCCTTTCCTGTTAGATCATTGCAAAAAATGGTTTCTGTCTCTTTCTTGTCGTTTGTAAAGTACACTTACTCTGTGCACGTGCATACGCGTGGAGTCTACACTATTAGGGTGATTTAATTTAAATTGACATACATATTGAAATAATGATAGTTAAATTAAAATATATGTTATGCAAAATTGTATACTTTAGAATTAAATTTATTTGTCTTCTTAGTGTGTCATAACATTCCTGAGTGTACGTAATAAACACTATCTTGTTTATAAAATTTAAGTTTTTTTTTTGCCCATCAAGTCTACTCGGAGACCATAAGAACCTATTACCCAATAACCTGTTAATGGAGCCTGTTAACGTTCGATAACGGGAACGTCATAACCTGTTACCGTCAAATAACAGTTATTACCCACCTCTAATGTGAAAAGAGGTGCCTGAAGGAGCAATTTAAGAATTCTCTCCAAACTGTAACCTTTTTGTTACCTTTCATGAACTATTAATCGTTTCATTCTGTTTTTATTATGTGATATTATTTATTATTATTATATTATTTATATTTATTTATTATTTATATATTTTTGTTTTGTTGCAGCTGTATCTCCTATTCTTGAAGGTGAAACTGAGGATGATGTTGATACTGCTGGATCTGATCTATACAAGAATGAATTTAATCCAGGTAAGCTCATTTTAAATAATAATTAGATTGAATTTATATTTTTAATAATTGTTTATTTATGATATTTCCATGTACATGACATTTTATTGATTAGTTTGATATTCTTAGTAAGGAAGTATCTGCAAGATGTACCCTTTTTAAATCATTTGTAGCTTGGATTTCCACCGAAAAGCCAAGAAATTTCATATTGTATATTCATAATGGTTTAGACTTAACATTTATTGTATATTAGTTCAATTTTTAATCCACGTGATTAGGACTTTGTTTGAAGAAACCATTAAGAAACGTTATAATATAATTTAAATATACAGGGTGAATATACCCCCCCCCCTCTTAACTTTTGAACGGTTTGAGATAAATTAATGAAACTTGGGGGATCTCTACCATGCCAAGGGAAGTTTGTTTTCATGCTATCACCCACTAGGGGCAACCACCCACTTTGCCCCCAGGCCACCCAACTTCAAAATTTCAAATTGGAACGTATATTTTTGATAGCATATTTGGATTCTACGGTGAAAAATAATAAACTTTTACTTGAAACTATTTTTTCTATCACCAATATTTTGCCCCCTACAGGGGGGCAAAGATAGCAAAATAACCCTTCCGAAATAGTAAAAAATAACACTTAAATCGTTATAAAATCTAAACGGTTAGAAATAAAGTAATGAAACTTGGGGGATCTGTACCATGTAAAGGGAAGTATGTATTCAACCACTCGCGTACTAGGGGCAACCACCATTTTGCCCCCAGGCGCTGAAATCTACCATTTTTATGCCTTTGCCCCCCTATAGGGGGCAAAATATTGGAGATAGAAAAAAAAGTTTGAAGTAAAATATTCTTATTTTTTGCCGTAGAATCTAAATCTGCTATCAAAAATATACACTTCACGTCAAAATTTTGAAGTGAGGTGGCCTGGGGGCAAATTGGGTGGTTGCCCCTGGTGGGCGATAGCATGAAAACAAACTTCCCTTTGCATGGTAGAGATCCCCCAAGTTTCATTAATTTATCTCTAACCGTTTAGATTTTACAACGTATTATCGGAAGGGTTATTTTGCTATCTTTGCCCCTCTATAGGGGGCAAAATATTGGTGATAGAAAAAATAGTTTCGAGTAAAAGTTTATTATTTTTCACCGTAGAATCCAAATATGCTATCAAAAATATACGTTCCAATTTGAAATTTTGAAGTTGGGTGGCCTGGGGGCAAAGTGGGTGGTTGCCCCTAGTGGGTGATAGCATGAAAACAAACTTCCCTTGGCATGGTAGAGATCCCCCAAGTTTCATTAATTTATCTCAAACCGTTCAAAAGTTAAGAGGGGGGGGGAGACTTTTGGACCACCCTGTATATTGATATTATTGAACCCCTTTCTGTAATAAGTATCATAAGCAGTAGTAATCATCTCTCTATAAGCATTAAGTATTATATTAATGAATACTATTTAGAATTATACTCTTAACGAGAAATAGTACCTCTTGAATATAGATCCTCTGTCTTCGATATTTCAGTATAATTTTTCTTACAGATGTCTGTATAAAAGTATACTTGGAAAAACGTGATCAATTTGTCATTTCCAACATTTTGAAAATTTTCATATCTTAAGCCGGAGAGTAGAGTAGCGAGTAGAGTAACTCTACCTGTAGAAACCCGAAAAACGCTCAGTAGAGTAGAGTGGCGAGTAGAGTAGCTAGTAAAATTGGTAGAGTGGGAAGTAGAGTGCACTCTACTTCCCACTCTACTCCCCTGTTTACTCTACCCGTGTAAACCCGGCTTTAGCTATGAACACAATCTATCTATTAATTTGAACCTAATATTTTACATAAAATACATTTTTATCTTTATGATATTTTACTAATTATTATTTTTAAAAAAGGAATATGCATTTGTAAAATAATCTTGAGCTATCCACTATAAATACGGATAATAGAGATCATTCATGTCAAGTGGAACAAATTTATCTGAAACTGCTGTCCTAACATGGACATAACAGATTTAGTGACCAGAGAGAGAAGACATATTTCTCATGATCTTATCGATTTAATGTGTAAAGTAGATGAAATCTTGTTTTATATTGACGTAATGCTCTGTTAATAGATACATAGATGAAAACAATATGTAAATATAAATAAAGAAATACTAAGAATATTAATTACAACAACTGCATGTATAAATTATTTAAATAATATTAAATATTATACAGATCGAATGAAAAAACTGTATATAATTGTCGCCCAATATCTAAATCTACATACATTTTCATGAATAACTAGCAATGGAAAATATCAGTATAGAATAAAATATTAAATAAATTGTAAACAATATTAAATAAACTAAATCTTTTCTAAAACTCTGTGGATTAATCTATGGATTATTAAAAAGTAGTTTACCCCATGCTCTACTGTTATTTCTTAAGTTATTTTTTTGGTGATTGCTTTTACGTTATGTTTTAAATTAAGGATTCTGTAGTGAGTTATATATGAATGTGGTAGTGTAGTTTTATCTAATTTTATACAAAAGTAGTTCAACTCATTCTTTATTACCAAAATTTTGACTTTTATTTCTTAATATTGATATTTTTAATAGGTTTTAATATTAATATTTTTATATCAATCCTTAATTTTCATGATAGTAACTGTCCCTTATAGAAATCATTGGAAATTAAACACATTAAAATTCCTGATAATAAATTAAAAAGGACAGCCCGACAATAATATCCCAGAAAAATTTAGAAAATTGGAAATAAAAATGTAAAAGCATGATATTAGCAATAATTAAACGAGACATTTATAGAAAACTAGCCTTCACCCCGCGCTCCGCACGGGGCTCATGCTAGCTAATAGTAATAGTAATAGTAATAATATTGTCGTGTAGCGTGTAGGTAAAGAGAATGGAGTTGAGGTAAAGGTGTGTGTAGGTAAAGAGAATGGAGTGGAGGAAGGTAGAAAAGTGGGAAGGGTGGGGGTGATATGGTCTATGTCTATACTATCCCGTTGTCAGTGTCCAGCGTAGGCTGGAGAAGTCAACATTAACTAACCTGCGTTAGATTAATAACAACGCCTTCCTTTACGTTCTCCCACGAGTAAATATTTAATAACTTGGGTTCTACTCAATATTTTTTGATGAAACCAAGCCTACAAATTGCACAACATGTTTGCGCTCACCTCTGAAAAAAAATTAATCGATTACATTTAGCCAGTTTTGCTCCTATAAAGTCTGACTGAGGGGACACACATACATACATACATACATACATACATACATACATACATACATACATACATACATACATACATACATACATACATACATACATACATACATACATACATACATACATACATACATACATACATACATACATACATACATACATACATACATACATACATACATACATACATACATACATACATACATACATACATACATACATACATACATACATACATACATACATACATACATACATACATACATACATACATACATACATACATACATACATACATACATACATACATACATACATACATACATACATACATACATACATACATACATACATACATACATACATACATACATACATACATACATACATACATACATACATACATACATACATACATACATACATACATACATACATACATACATACATACATACATACATACATACATACATACATACATACATACATACATACATACATACATACATACATACATACATACATACATACATACATACATACATACATACATACATACATACATACATACATACATACATACATACATACATACACGAAAAAAGTTAAGGCCGGATTCGGTTTTCAGGATGTATAAAACAAAAAAGTATCCAAAAAATTTTCAATTCTGACCAATGTACAGACAAAACTTTAATTTTATATATATAGATAGGTTGTTAGCTCATGCTATGAAGGAAATGCTGTTTCGATCTGTTTCACTTAAATTCATCGATAAGATAAGACGCAGCCCAATTTTTTCAACCAAAAGTGTGTTTTATATTCGATGCAATGCGGTATTTGTAATTTGAAGAAATAATACTAAAACAAATCAATAGTAAAATTCCTCAATAGTAAAAGGGGTTCTCCTCCCCCACGCTTTGATGTGGGTTCGATTCGTGTCATGAGATGTGATTTGTATCTATTGTTTGAGGACTGAGCAGGGTGAGGGACACTCCTAAGGGTTCTCTTCCCCCACACTTTGACGCATGCTTACATAGCTTACATATGACCACACAATACTTGCTTTGGCGGTACAATGTACAGGTATGATGTTTGAAGTAGCTGGAACTCTCTACCATGTGGCGTAAAAAGGGCCTAATTGCAAGGTTCGAACAAGTGGTTCATCCTAACCACTACTACTACTACTACTACTACTACTACTACTACTACTATATATTCCTTCGCTGATGCCTCCTCTTACTCGTTTATCTAATTTCTTCATTTTCTTGCCTATTTTCATTAATTTCTTTGAGCATTTAGGCTCAGAGTCTGGTTTCTTTTTTGCTACTTTTAGGAGACATGGTTAATTTACTCTACAGAGCCTATACAGATATACAATAAACATTAAAAGTTACCGAATGTAGAATGAATTGCTTGTTTAGTTTGGCAAGATAATAAGTACAAAACCAAAATATTTTAAAAATGATGTTGTTTCTATTCTTCCTAGAAAGCAAGTGAAGGTTGGTTGATATTTAAGAACCACCATACTTAAGACTTACTGTACTTATGAAGAAAAGGCTTCTTTGTTTTTATAAAATTCCTCACGATTAGGTGGAGTATCAAAATTTAAGGATTGACTGTACATAGAAAAAATCCAAAAAAAAAAAAAAAAAAAAAAAAAGATTAGGTAAAATTATAAGGCTTTTGAAATGTTACAGATGAATTGTATGTATAAGATTAATAAAGATTATTAAGATTAATTAAGATTATTAAGATTAATTAAGATTTTTAAGATTAATAAAGATTTTTTAAGATTAATTAAGATTATTAAGATTAATAAAGATTATTAAGATTAATTAAGATTATTAAGATTAATTAAGATTGACTGTGTTTCTTTTTAGAAATGATGACTACGGATGAGAATGATATGGAGGACTCTTATGATTATACTGTGACTATACAAAGGCCTGGAATAGATCATTCCGATCAGGATTAATTACCTTTATTTGAAACCATTAAGGATTTGTGATACTTCTGGTAGTTTATTTTTTTTCTGTCAGGTTTCTTATTGTAAAGCGTCCTTTCTAAAGATGACTGTGGTTTATTGACGGAATTTTTAAGTTTGTGCTGGCATTTAATTGTGCTGATAGTTACCTGAGGTGACTTCTTGAATTATAGGTATTACAAAGAGATGTTTAGCCTAAACAAGTATGGACAATAATACATTATACATGATAAGATAAGATCACCTTATAAGTTGTTTTGACTGAGATTTTGTGGTACCACTTTAAAATTATGACTAAAGAGGTTGTTAGAATGTAACAAAACAATATTGTCGCCTCAATTTTATAAAATTGTGGAGGCAATTATAAATAAAACCAAATATGTGGTATTAACATAAAAAATTATAATTTTTTTTTTATTAACACGTTAATGGCAGACCATCCTTCCAGGAACGTGCTCTCTCTATTTTTGTATACCCTGGTCCACAATTCAGATTCGTTTGAACTAGTTAGCTATGTAGAGTGCCATATGTACGCTGTACATAATTTTTCCCACTCTTTCCTAGCTTTTCTCATTTTTCAGTTATTTTAAGTTTCTTATTTTATTTCCCAGCCCCTGCGCAGTGCCAAGCAATTGTTCATCTGCCATCAACATGTTAATAAAAAAAAAAAAAAAAAACTCCTTTGTGATATGAACATTAAAAAAATCTCATAGTTGGTATGAAAAAAAAAAAAACTCAGTTTTGATATACATATATGAAAAAAAAAAAAAAATCTTTTTTGATTTTAATAAAGCAAATGATCTGTTTGAAAATGTCCCTCTAATTTAAGATCAATTCAAATAGACACTGATATTATTTGAGTGACCACCCAGGAATAAATTTTTATTTATTAAGTCTGATTTTGATTTTTTTTTTTCTCTCTCTAAAAGATGTTGCTGTCTAAACTCTCACCTTATACATTTGTTTGAATTATTATTTCTAATTTATTTATCTGATTTTTTATTGACCTTTATCTGCTATGGCCCCCATTACACACATCACACACACGCATACACACATCAACACGTTGTTCAAATTGGTTGAGTTGACGTTGAAGTTGAAATGTGTATGGGCAGGTTGAGAGACCAAATCACAAGTTGAAAGGCATCAAAATCCTTTTGATATTGGGGGGAGGAGCTTATGTTTTTATCTCTTTTGATTCATAAGTTATTGGAACCGTACAGAGTGACAGACAGACATAGGAACCAAACTATTCGGGTATAGTTTCTCTTTATAATGGGTTCTCTTTATGCTGGTTCTCTCTCTACTGATGTTGTTCAACTTTTTTTGATGTTGATCAACCAGGTTGAGAGACATAGTTGGACAACCAAGTTGAAGTGTGTATGGGGGCCTTTAAAAAGTGCTTTGACAAGTTTTTCCTTTGATGCAGGGTTTTCCTTTTAAGTCTCCCCATGTAAATCAAATGGCAATTATTTAACCCTTAACTAGTTGCAACCATATAAATGCACATAAGGTCGCGTAGGGTCATTTGGACCCAACATTATTATATGCTCAATCATAAACCATAAACATACTACAAAGGTTATAATAATAATAAAAACGCGTAAATATAATCAAATAACATATTTATTTACACTTTAAATATAATATNGATTTTAATATAGCAAATGATCTGTTTGAAAATGTCCCTCTAATTTAAGATCAATTCAAATAGACACTGATATTATTTGAGTGACCACCCAGGAATAAATTTTTATTTATTAAGTCTGATTTTGATTTTTTTTTTTTCTCTCTCTAAAAGATGTTGCTGTCTAAACTCTCACCTTATACATTTGTTTGAATTATTATTTCTAATTTATTTATCTGATTTTTTATTGACCTTTATCTGTTATGGCCCCCATTACACACATCACACACACGCATACACACATCAACACGTTGTTCAAATTGGTTGAGTTGACGTTGAAGTTGAAATGTGTATGGGCAGGTTGAGAGACCAAATCACAAGTTGAAAGGCATCAAAATCCTTTTGATATTGGGGGGAGGAGCTTATGTTTTTATCTCTTTTGATTCATAAGTTATTGGAACCGTACAGAGTGACAGACAGACATAGGAACCAAACTATTCGGGTATAGTTTCTCTTTATAATGGGTTCTCTTTATGCTGGTTCTCTCTCTACTGATGTTGATCAACCAGGTTGAGAGACATAGTTGGACAACCAAGTTGAAGTGTGTATGGGGGCCTTTAAAGAGTGCTTTGACAAGTTTTTCCTTTGATGCAGGGTTTTCCTTTTAAGTCTCCCCTTGTAAATCAAATGGCAATTATTTAACCCTTAACTAGTTGCAACCATATAAATGCACATAAGGTCGCGTAGGGTCATTTGGACCCAACATTATTATATGCTCAATCATAAACCATAAACATACTACAAAGGTTATAATAATAATAAAAACGCGTAAATATAATCAAATAACATATTTATTTACACTTTAAATATAATATTTTGGGATCACTGTACATAAAATAGTCAAGAACTGAATGTCGCGTTGGGTCACTGTACATAAAATAATCAACACACTGAAAGTCACGTCGGGTCACTGTTCATAAAATCGTCAACACACTGAAAGTCGCGTCGGGTCAGAATGGCAATTTCACAAAATATATTTATGCGACGGCTGCTAATAATACACTGATAGATAAGTCGAAAGAAAGTAGGAGACTAAATAAAATAGCAGCACCTGTTTAAGGCCAAGTGATGTGTTATCGTAACATTAGATACAGGTCGGGTCATAATGACCCGACACGACTAGTTAAGGGTTAAAATGTATTTTAGGTTACACGAAATAGTTATTTAGGCCTAGCTGGTTCATCTATGTCATTCTGAGCTACTACTGAACTCTGTAAACTACTGTAGTTTTCAAACCCATCATTTTCTTATCTATGGCTCTTCTCTCCGCAGTGCTCTCCTCTATTTAGTGGTATGAAATTCGTTAATGGTTTTGACATAACTTGCAACACACCTCCTGCAAAATATATTTGTTTAGCTTAGTGAAAGAATTTTGACGTAGGATGAGAAATATACGATGTATATAATAATTAATGGTTTTTTTTAGGTGAAATGGTATTTAGGTGAAATTGATTTAATATCAGACATTCTGGTGTTATTCAAAGTGGATTGAACAGAGTATAGCACAATTCTTTTTTCTTAGATTCAGTTGTATATTTGAAAAATCTTGAAAGTTTCATTAAAAAATGTAAAGAGTTAAATGTAGAGTGAACTATGTAATATAATGTTTTAAAAAATTTAAGTTTTTGGTTGTTTGTTTTTATGTGTTTGATAGTATTGAATAAACAATAAATAACTATAATGAAATATTATGATTATAATTTTTGTTAAAAAATATTATAGGTATAATTTTAATGTAATAAAAGATGTTACTGAAAACTAAAGTAAACTATTATAATTTAAAACTAAAATAAAATTATATTATGATAAAACAATAATAATTATTATAGTCCAGGAGATAGTGTGTAAAAAACTGTCTGACTAACATCAACCTAGAATTTTGTGAACAAGTTAATATTTTGGTGCCTTTTAAGAATATGTGGCTGGCTAAGTTCATCTGCGGGACATAGCTTGGCAACAGGCATGAGCGACCATGTCCCACCCTTTATGGTGGACATTGTGATTTTCATGATCTGAGTACGAACTTAGTTAATAGACAAAAAAATCAAGTTGCTGATAGTTTGTCACTTAATAGCTTAGTTACAGTCTATAAGATTAGAGTTGGCACAATCAAAAGGCGGGAAAATTTTGAGGGAAACGATTCTATTGGTCCCCCAAGTTGAATGCAACCTCAGAAAAAAATACTCTACTCTACCCCTGTTCCACAAAAAAAAATATAACACGGCAACACTGATTTTCCCTTTTTATAACCACAAAACTACCTCCACGTTTCTTGTTTCCCGCCTTCGATTGTGCCAACTCTAATCTTATAGACTGTAGTTTGGTAAGATCTATTTACATCAACAGGGCTAGATACCAGACTATTCTAGACTCATAATTTTAACATAGTCAAATTTAAAAGGGTAGGATCAAGGAAATACAGGAAGTAAGTACATTTTTAAGAGAAAATAGAAAAGGACAAAATATAGTTGGGAAGATTAACTGCAAGTGACACGGATAAAAGAGGAAAAANTTTTTTGCACGCTATCTCCTGGACTATTAGAGTAAGAAGCTGTGCATTAGGATGATAGAAAAAGAAGAAGAAGAAAAAAAAAAATTCATGATATTTCATCCCAATCTGGAGGCCTGTTTGTTTATTAAAAACAATTAATTATTATTCATACAAATCATCATTAAATGATCAATCTTTAATTTTTTTTTTAGTTATCCATACCTTAATAATGAAGAAAATTACTATAAGTATGAAAGTTTGATCATTTGGCAGTATTCTAAAGTGTGAAAATAATATTTTAAAAAATGTTTACTTGCCTGAAGATGTCCCAGATGCGATGAAATATTGTCAAATGAAAATATTTTAATTTTCTTTCCTACCTGGATACTTAACTTCTTATTTTAATAATAATTAATAAGAGATACCATGATAGAAGATATATTAATAATTAATTTGTTATAATAATATTTTATTGATGATAAAGTGTAAGAATAGCCAGGATCAGTCAAAATATATACTGAATAACTAAATTTTAGGATTTATTTATTTCCTTTATCAGGGTAAAATTAAAATAAATAATGTTAAAACATTTACAAGTAGCAATTTTATGGGCTAGTAGTCAAATTATAATAATAGTATCAAATATTATCTAAAAAAAAAGAAGAATTATATAATAATTATGTGATAATTATATTATTAATATTTAAGAATAATATTATCAAAAATACACAAAGTCATAAAACAGCAATATTAATAGAAATTAAATAAACCAATGATTAAATTTTACACCATTATCAATTTGGTCAATTATAAATGCAGTAGAATTTTAATTATTTGTATTTATTGTCGGCCGCCTCTACTGATGACACTCCAAATTTCTTCAACTTTGCTCAATCGGTTCCTATACAACCCCAAATTCACCTGGGGCTAGTGTGTTAACATGAAGGCACTACCCGTCAATTATTACAAAAAAAAGTGCCAGGACGAGCCAAGAAATTTTTGGTTTGACAAAATTTTGCGCCCCTATTCAAAAATAAAAGTAAAGCATCACTTTTTCTCCTTTCTTGCTTAACAGTTTTTTCAATTAGCCATTAAAGCATCAGTCGCTTGACTCTAACGGTTAATGGGGGTTCTATTATATTATAACATTATGAACCAATTTAAAATGTTAAAAAGAATTGATTGCATATTATATGTTTGTGATATATTTATTAATATTCTGTTTGTTCATAGCCTGTAAATTATTAATATAGATGGAGTATTATTCACTTCTTGTTTTATTTATATTATTTTTTTCTCCTTTCATTCAACGACAAGATTTTAATTTTTAAATTTGAATAATTATAGGTAATAAAATGAGCTTGAATTTAAGTCCTTCAGGTAACTTTAGGTAGATTTTAGGATTTTCCCCTGTACATGTTATTATCTTTTCACCTTTTTAGTTGAAGAGCGCAAACAAGAGTCTGTATGTATTGCTCTTTTCCTCTTTAACATTTTTGTAAATTTCAGTTTCAGTTTTTGCCCCTCGTATTAATGCTACTATAATATTGACTGCTATAGTTTGAGTCAAATGTTTGTTAGTGCATTGACAGCGTGGGAAAGTAAAAAAAAAATGTGAATGGGAGCCAATGAGAGCTAAGGATTTTAAAATTCTAAACTCTTATTGGCCCCCTACCCCATGTTTTAACTTTCCCTTGCTGTCAACACACTAACAAACATTTGGCACAAACTATAGTGTAAGTGATAAGCTATCTGTCTTNTTTGATTGATTTTAGTCAGACAATTTTTTGCACGCTATCTCCTGGACTATTAGAGTAAGAAGCTGTGCATTAGGATGATAGAAAAAGAAGAAGAAGAAAAAAAAAAATTCATGATATTTCATCCCAATCTGGAGGCCTGTTTGTTTATTAAAAACAATTAATTATTATTCATACAAATCATCATTAAATGATCAATCTTTAATTTTTTTTTAGTTATCCATACCTTAATAATGAAGAAAATTACTATAAGTATGAAAGTTTGATCATTTGGCAGTATTCTAAAGTGTGAAAATAATATTTTAAAAAATGTTTACTTGCCTGAAGATGTCCCAGATGCGATGAAATATTGTCAAATGAAAATATTTTAATTTTCTTTCCTACCTGGATACTTAACTTCTTATTTTAATAATAATTAATAAGAGATACCATGATAGAAGATATATTAATAATTAATTTGTTATAATAATATTTTATTGATGATAAAGTGTAAGAATAGCCAGGATCAGTCAAAATATATACTGAATAACTAAATTTTAGGATTTATTTATTTCCTTTATCAGGGTAAAATTAAAATAAATAATGTTAAAACATTTACAAGTAGCAATTTTATGGGCTAGTAGTCAAATTATAATAATAGTATCAAATATTATCTAAAAAAAAAGAAGAATTATATAATAATTATGTGATAATTATATTATTAATATTTAAGAATAATATTATCAAAAATACACAAAATCATAAAACAGCAATATTTAATAGAAATTAAATAAACCAATGATTAAATTTTACACCATTATCAATTTGGTCAATTATAAATGCAGTAGAATTTTAATTATTTGTATTTATTGTCGGCCGCCTCTACTGATGACACTCCAAATTTCTTCAACTTTGCTCAATCGGTTCCTATACAACCCCAAATTCACCTGGGGCTAGTGTGTTAACATGAAGGCACTACCCGTCAATTATTACAAAAAAAGTGCCAGGACGAGCCAAGAAATTTTTGGTTTGACAAAATTTTGCGCCCCTATTCTAAAATAAAAGTAAAGCATCACTTTTTCTCCTTTCTTGCTTAACAGTTTTTTCAATTAGCCATTAAAGCATCAGTCGCTTGACTCTAACGGTTAATGGGGGTTCTATTATATTATAACATTATGAACCAATTTAAAATGTTAAAAAGAATTGATTGCATATTATATGTTTGTGATATATTTATTAATATTCTGTTTGTTCATAGCCTGTAAATTATTAATATAGATTGAGTATTATTTACTTCTTGTTTTATTTATATTATTTTTTTTCTCCTTTCATTCAACGACAAGATTTTAATTTTTTAAATTTAAATAATTATCGATAATAAAAGATATAAAATGAGCTTGATTTTAAGTCGTAACTTTAGATAGATTTTAGGATTTTTCACCTTTTTGGTTGAAGAGCAAAAACAAGAGTCTATGTATATTGTGGGTTTCCTGTAGTACATTTCTCTAAACTGTGGAGGTCTCGATAAGAAGTTTCTGATTTTATTTATAACCTAAGCAGCTAACTCGTAAAAACAGTTATTCCAATCTCGCCTCCTTTAAAATAAAAATATGACTAAATTGTTCATAACACTAACTACAGTACTCTTTATAAGAGCTTTTCAACAGTACACAACACAATAGGTTTTTCAGGTATTTTTATCTATGTGCCCTGTACCCCATGTACACTGTATTCTTGAAGAGCTTTTAAAAGATATGCATCATATCGGAAATGTATGACTTTGACTTTTGTACCCCATATCCCATTTAACAAAATTTAAATTTCAAAATCATGTGTACACTGTGACCTTCCTCTTATTTTGAAGGTCATGCGTGCAAATTTTCATCAATTTCGTAATAAAATTGTAGATTTGGGTTGAAGACATGCCCACCCACATACCGACGACATATTCATATACAAACACTCTTTATATATTGCAATTTGCAATTGCTTGCTGCCACTTCAATATCCAGTCAACTATTAACAGACTCAGTTTGTCAGTGCAAGTCACACGAATGATGGAAATGCAGGTGAGTGATTTTATTCCTGGAATATATTAGTTGAAAAATAGCTCTTTCTATTGCACTTCACTTTGAACTAGTTTTGTATTGTTTTAATTTTTATTGTGCACCATTGTTTCTGCTTCCATTGAAATTTGTATCACCTTCACAGAGTATATTCAGCTTTTGTTGCCTATTATTATAAGTATCTCTAGATTTTAAGTTAGTTCAAATTGAAAGTGGTTAGATTGTTACTTTTACTGGCTAGGCCACACATCAGAGACAAAAATATGTAGTTGAATGTGATTTTTAACATGATTTAATTTACAACAATTTTCATAGATTGGACATAAGTATTAATAATTAATTAATACAGGTTATAAATAAATTAAAAATATTTTTTTGAATGAGCGTAGGAACCTCTTCATTTCAGAGACTTGGGATTGTTTAACACGTTCAAGGCGGTCCACGTTCCCGGAACATGGTGTTGGTCAGGTCAATGGGGCGGACCACTTTCCTGGAACATGCTCTCCCTACACTTCTTGCCTTATTTCTAATACCTAACCTCACGGTTCAGATTATTTTAACTAGTTAGCCCTCTAGAGCAGTGTTTCTCAACCGCCGGTCCGCGGGAAATTTTGACCGGTCCGTGGGAAATTTTACCGGTCCACGGGAATTTTGGGCTGTCAGTGAAAAGAATAATAAAGTATTAAAAAAAATTATATTATTTTTATATTATATTTTTTAAAATTGAATAGAATAATTTTAAAACAGTTAATCTGAAAAACTACCTTAATTTTTCACAAGATTTAAACATTCTTTCTTTCATCAAAATGATCAAGAAGTATAAATTATTTTAACACTAGGTTAAAAATAATTGAATTATGTAGTCGAATTAAAAAAGAAGG
>KZ652682.1:129938-141333 GCA_001010745.2 Gerris buenoi
TATAAGTCTTAAATATATTTTTAAGAAAAATCATTGCACTTTAATCATTGCAAAAAGAAACAATTTTACGCAAAATAATCGAAATGTCAATAAAAAAAAATAATTTAAAAAAAAGATCTTATAACATGAGTAACAATTAATTCCCAATTTTTCATCCAAACGTTTTTCTTAGTGAAATGGTGATAATTCGTGACAAGAAACACATTTGAAAACAAAATTATAAATTAGTCACATACTACGTTACCAAAATAATTCTAAAAAGTAACGTACGTGGTGACAATCAAAATCTATTTTAAAATATATCTATGAAAAAACTTTATAAGCTAAAATATATTAGACTCGTTAAGATAAGAATCTAAAAACCTACCACGTAACAACAATTAAATTTTATTATTAATAGCATTTCATAGTGAGAAGGTGGTAACGTATGTGACATTGAATTAAAATACGCGCTATGTTTTTTTATTTGACGTGATATAGCTTCGCTCCTGATGAAAGGACAGCAACATACCAACTTAAGGTACAACTTTATACATCAAAGGGTCTAAAAACGTCATCCATAAGTTCCAATCCCCTTGTTCCCTCCCCACCATATGCAGTTTATTCGGTATGTAGTTTTTCACACTAAAGTTAGGGACAGCTATATTCTGACTTATAACAATACCTTTGTTTAAAATAAAGGAACTCTTTTATAGACTCTCGTGGCCAAGGCTACTATAAAAAATTGAATTAAGTTTCATTTTAATCTAACAACTATAACATATTATAGTAAATCTTCGTGAAAATTAGAAAATATACCCTGGGACAGTAACGTACGTGACATTTTATTTTTTTAAAAATTAATTAAAAACTTTGTTGATTGTTGTATTTAAAAGAATGCATTAATTAAAATAAAAATATATATGTGTGTGAGGCTCTCACGCATTAGAAGTGAAACTTAACACCTCGACATGATGCGCTCCCCATCCCCCCTCCCTACTTTCATACAGTTTGTCCCCAGTTCGAGTTAGGTGAAAATGACAAAAACAATTCACTCTCTGAACAACAGAGGACTCTCTGTTAGGCGGTGATCAGGGTGTGGCAGAGGAGGTCACCATTGACAGCAGTCAATGAAGCCTCCCCTAAACATCTCCCAGGCCAATCTTCAACATGGTTCCGCTGCCACCTCCTTATTCTGTAAAAGGATGGTGGAACTTAATATCAACATTGGCCTGATTCAAGAACCCTATGTATATAAGGAACAAGTGCGAGGACTGGGTATTACTGGTGGTACCCTCTTTTATTGTACTGACGGCGTATCGCCAAGAACTTGTATTGTAACTAGGAATATAAGGGCTTCAATAATACCTGGTTTCTGTTTTAGGGACCTGGTAGCTATAAAGGTGGACGGCAGGCAGTTAGGAGGAGGCAGCAAGGACATTATCCTCTGCTCTCTCTACCTCCCCTATGACTCACCGAATCCTCCTCCTTCAGAGGATTTTATAAATCTAGTTCGTTACGCTAAAAGTAACGGCCTGTCCCTCTTGGTAGGATGTGACGCAAACGCCCACAACCCAGTGTGGGGTAGTAGCGACACCAATCCTAGAGGAAGAGCTCTCCTTGAGTACATAGTAAGTGCCGAGCTCTATATTCTGAACCGTGGAGCAGTCCCTACCTACTTCACGGAGAGGAGGAAGGAGGTAATTGATATCTCACTATGCACACAAGACATTATGGGCAGAGTAAGGAACTGGAAAGTGGACCAGGAAGAATCTCTTTCGGACCATAGACATATCCTGTTCTGTGTGGAGGACGCAGCTCCGCAGACCGTTTTCTATAGAAATCCCAGCTCCACAGACTGGGACCAATTCAGAAGACTACTTGGAAGTANTAAGATTGAATGACGGGAAGTGGTTCAAAAGTGGGGTAATAGGTGTGCGATGAAACTTTAAAAGCAAATAAATTTGACGCCATTTTGTTTTTTTATTATTATTATTTTGGTTTCTGTATTCTTCACCTTAGTTTTATCTATGTGCAAAATTTGGGGAAGATTAAATGACGAGAAGTGGTTCAAAATTGGGGTAATAGGTGTGCGATGAAACTTCGTTACACGATTTCACTATATGAAAAAATTCACTCTACCACCGCCAAAGAATTTTCACTTCAAAAATTCCGTATACTTTCTGAGTTACACGTCTTCAAAGGTCGGGGACATGAAATGCCCAATTTATTTGAAAATGACCCAACACAGTTATTATGCCCACAACCACTTGTAAAAATTGATTTATTATCTAAAATGTTATTAACGATACAACTTTAATTAATAATATAATCATGATAAATGTACACAACTATTTAATTATGACAAGTAGATCTTTAATTAGATTAGTATGCAGGAGTATGAGTAAAAATGTAATAGCAACACTGATTCTTACTTTTGAGTCCTTACTACTTTGTCAACATTGCAAAATAGTATAGTATACCTTTATTATGTTCATGCTTTAATGAACTTGTTAGTTTCACTGATTTATTACGTTATTATAATTTCGTCGCTCATTTTCATTTACATTATCAAAGGCTTTGAAGTTAGTGAATATTATCAGCAGTTTAGCAATGATTATTCTGAAACAAGTTTATTATTACTTAATTATTATCAAGTTTTTACCCCCTTGTAATACGGACCATTTCGTTGCTGTTTATCGTGAAAGTAATAACTTATGAATTTATTAAACAGGATTAACAAATATAATCAAATTATTTTATAAATAAAAAGTTATATAAAATTAAAGTTTAATTATAAAATGTTCTAGAAGGTAGAAACAAATTTGTTGGGTATTTAAAGTTTACAAACCTCAATGCTAGAGGGTAAAGATAATAATAATATATAAACTGTCATAGCCAACATTATAGCAATAAATATTTTTTGGGTGCAAAACTTTTTTTTCTGCCTATGCAGTAAATTTTAAGTGATATTAAAAAGACAGTAAAATTAAATTTTCCTGCACGAAATGAGTTCAATATTCAACAATGACTCATTTTGTTGCCGAAAGTAGATAAAAGTAATTATGTACATGAGAACGTTTAGGTCGGGTTGTATCTGACCGATTTTTATGAACTTACTGTTCGCTGATAAAATTTTTCTGGAAGGAACTCTTTAAGTTAAAATCATAGAGAATTAAGAAGAAGGAAGCCACATATAGACATAAATCATGCCGGCGCGGCAGCAGCAATTGAACTACTAATTCTCATTTATTTATTTCTTTACTCTCATATACGTAGTATACACAGAGGAAGTACATATTTTAATAGCGCATAAATTCGATTTTGATAAATTTACACGGTTTGAGGTTTCCCGATTCCAAAAAAGTTTTTTTTTTTTTTTTTTTAAAAAATGTGTGTCTGCAGTCTACCCAGACACGTGGAGCCTTAACTGCTGGGCCGATTTTAATAAAATTTGGCGTACAGGTTCAGAAAAATCATACCTCCAGGCAAAATCAAGAACTAAATTTGCGGGCGCTTTGTATCTAACGATATAAGTCGTTTTCCCGGGGAAAATATAGTTTCCGAGATATTTAGTAAAGTAAATAAATCTGATTTTGTTAATAATGAAGAAGTAATAAGTAAACCATTATCTGATAAATATGTGGTGGGGCAAAAGATGTTGGGGCACAAGTTGAAGGAAGGCGCTACAGGAGGCCCTGATGGCTGCCCGGGTCGGAAAAAAATCGCCGTACCAGGCACCCAGTGTTAATATATAACTGTAAGGTAAACCGCGACGAGAAGAGACTGGGAATTTTAACCCAGACGCACCTAAACGGGGGCGGCGCCTAAAATTTGAAACTTTGTTTGGTTTTTGAATTTTAGCGACGCCCCCGATTGGGCGTCGGGGTCGAAATACCTACAGTGTCTTCTCCTCGGTTTACCTTATAACTGCCTGGTTCACCCTTATTTTTTTTCCGACCCAGGCAGCCACTAGGGCCTCCCATAGCGCCTTCCTCCAACTTGTGCCCCAACATCTTCTGCTTCACCGGCAAGGGCAGAAATGTAGAAAGTAGGTCAGATATAGTTATTTACGCACCAAGGGAGTAAAGTAAGTGATTGCACCCTGAGCGATGAAGTTGGTTCCTGAGGCGAAGCCGAGGGAACAATAAAGTTCACTCCCTAGGTGGAGCCGAGGGAGTTAATGATCGCGAGGGTGCAAGTGATTTTTACTCCCGAGTTACGTACAAGATTTTACCTCCAGAAGGGAGAAAAAAATAATTGAATAAGATTTTAATTTTAAAGTATTTTGTAAAACAAAAAGTAAACCTTTTTATATTTAAAAAAATAGATATATACTATTAATAATACCTACTACAACAAATAAGTTTAATCATGTTATAATTAAATGATAATATAGTAATTATTTGAATTTCAATGCTAAAATCAAATGGGAGAATCAGCTGGTAGCTGAGTCTTGTATTGAATGGTATTGACAACTAATGTATAATCATATGCATGAGTAGATCTACATTTAGGAATTATGATTTCTCTTTTAACTTTTTGTTTTACTGATGAGTCACCATGACAACCGTCATGAAGGTTTGTGTGTGAAGATGACATTATAGATTTAGGCATTAAACAATAGTTAATAAATGAAATGTGTATTAGCACCAAGCTTATTTACTTGTGCTTTATTACTTGGGCAACACTGGAGGGAATCATGAAAGTTCATGATTCCCTCCTTTGTCATTACTCCCTTTTGAGCCTAATCGGGTGCAATGAGCAACTTTGCTCCCTGTAAACTAGGGAGGAAAGTTCACTTTTTCTCCCCGCTGGAGGTAAACATTTTTTTGGATCAAAAGTTGTGTGTTGTTCTTGTAAGTACATGTGGAGATTTGTTGGTTGTTTTTTAGGTCTTGTGAAGATTGTTTGATTTCGATAATGGACTATGTCATAAATCAAATTACGATATTAGTTATGATTAATTATATCAAAGAATATTCTGTTTCTTTCACAAATATTTTAACTTTAAATTTGCTCTATTATAAAACTATGAAAATAAAACTTTTATGTACACCATCTGACTATAAAGTTGGTCGTTTCCAAATGTTTCAAAAAAGGGTAAATGTTAAGTTCTATTTTACAAAATTAAAAAAAAAAAAACATTTTGCTTCCGAAGTTATCGAAGGTAACAGATGCTATTTAATCGTTCTGCAGAACAAAAATATTTTATGCCTCCAATTTTAAAAAATCCAAGACAGAAATCCGTTTCAGATGTCAGGGAACATTTTTGGCTCTGTGGCTGTCTGTCACTTAATTTTCCCGAACCAACATAATATCTTACAAACTATTTGTCCGATTTTAATTAAATTTGGATGGTAGGTCATAATTAGCTCATTGTTGATCCCAAGTTTCAACCTTCGTTTCTCTTCAACATGCACACAAACATACATAATATATTTACACCTATACCATTAAACTCAAAAGTAAAAATCTGATTCTTATGAAATTTGGATGGTTGTTGGGTTGGCAAGGAGGGGAATTTACATGGGACACTTGACGTTACAAAGGATGGCTGAATCCAAGATCCCACTCATGGAAATTGAAAGGAATTTAATATCAGCTAAAGCTGAAGAAGAAATATAAGGTAGAAATCCTATCACGTGCTAGATGGGAATCAGGGGAAATTAATTTTGACAGGGAGACTCTAGTGGCATACACTGATGGCTCTAAGAACGACAAAGGTATGTCAGGGGCTGGACTGTACTTAGAAAGATCCGGCACCCAAGAGAGCTTCCCACTAGGTTCATTCACCACAGTGTTTCAAGCGGAAATCTACGCAATCCTAGAGGTAGCGAGGAAACCAGAGGTGATGGAGGCAACATATAAAAAGGTAGCCATATGCTCACACAGTCAGGCAGCACACCACGCACTTGGCGCCCCAAGTGTGGAGTCAGCACTGGTTAAAGAGTGCCAGGAGATACTAGAGCTACTGGCAAAGAGAAAGGAGGTCACACTGCTTTGGATCCCAGGGCATACAGGGATTCCTGGAAATGAGAAAGCAGATGAAGTGGCGAAGGTAGGAGCTTCCATGCCATTCTGCGGACCAGAACCTGCCGTTGATTGGTCAAGAGGACAGGTGAGGTCAGCCATCAAGGCGTGGATCTAGGAGGAAGCAAGGAGGGCATGGAGAGGAACGGATGGCTGTAGGCAGACAAAAATGCTACTGCCTGATCTAGACAAAGGGAAAACCAAGTGGCTTATGGGATTAGGTAGACCCAATCTAAGAAATATGGTTGGAGTCTTGACAGGGCAATGCCAGCTCAGAAGACATCGGCACTATTAAAGATTGAAGACGACCCCACATGTCTATTGTGTGGGCTTGAAGAGGAGACAGCCTTCCACTTTGTGGGAGTATGTGAAGGATATGGAAGACTACGTTTTCATGTATTAGGAGCAGGGGAAATCAAGGAAGAGGAGTTTGTCACACTAAAGTGGCAAGATATTCTCTCCTTTGTGACCCAAACAAGGAAGTTCGAGGGTAATTCTGTAGTGGTTCGTTAGGTGTGAGTTACTGGGGTTGGCAAAAAGGACCCGAATGTGGTCTACTTGCTAGGCCTGGCCTCCCCGCCCCCTTACTACTACTACTGGGATGGAAAGTAGAATGCAGAAAGCACCAGATTAATTTCAACCGTACACGTTCTTTGATTTTTGCTTAATTCACACTTTAATGCATGTAAAAAATCAAAACGGGGGAAACAACTAAACAAATGAGACAATAATGGCTTGTAAACGCATAAAATCAATTAATTACGTGATAGGATGCGAGGAAGCTATGTGCCACACTAATTCGCAGTCTATTTTTACAATGTGACCTGAAAAACACTAAAAAAATCCATTTAAAACCATAAACTCGGATTTTTTTATACAATACCTAAGTTTGTTTTTTTATTAAACGGCAGAGAGAAATACAAAAACGATCTAGATAAACTTTTTATGACTGTCAAACAATATGTAAATCATATTTAGAGATAAAAAAAAACCAAGTAACTGCCTCTAAACTTAAACTGGAGAATATGTCCTGCATCTTGTTTATTATTTTACTCTTGAACTATAAACCTTATGTTTTATTTTTTTTTTAAACGTATAACAATGAATTACATTGGAATGAAAACCAAGTTGCACTTGTTTTCAACTACCATATTTTGAGAAAAATATTTAGTGTATCATGACTTCGTATGTTACACGAATTTAAACTTTAAAAGTAACCTAATTGTAACTGTTTTTAAACATATTATCACAAAGTTTATATACATTTTTTTTATCTAAACTAACATAGCAAAACTTCTATTTGTCTGCAGGAGTAGAAGTAGTGTTAAATCAATTTTATTATACGAACGAGTTATGTATGACGCCGTGTGGGCGACACTAGCGCTATCTTCTTATCAGATGAGAAAGTGAACTAAATCCATTTTCTGTGTTTTCCCCCATTTGAGTCATACTTCTATTTACTTATCTAGGGGGGGGGGGGATAGGGGCACGAGAACTGTGTCTAAATATAGAACTAAAAGATCGAACTCTGCCTTTATTAAGTTTTTGTTTTGACCCTTTAACGTCCCTTTCAATGCAATTTATTATAACAAATCTCAATTCTTTTGTTTGTTTTTTATCAAAAGAAATATTGTGTTTCATTTTTGTCCTTTGCAAAAGTTTTAATAATAAAACTGTCTGAAAAAAATGTTCGGTTTTTTTCCTTTACTTTATTTAGTCTATTTTTCGATGTTTTTGTATTAAGTTGACTTTCCAATATTCTATATGAAATTTATTTGTTCTATTTTTGGAGAAATCGAACAGACATATTTTCGTTTGGAAAGAAACAAATGTTCAAGATAAGTAAAGTTTGGTAATAGCAATTCTATCTCTTATAATGAAATTTTGGCCAATGCTATTATTGACATCGCTCAGAAACATCAGCATCAGGTTATATATATATATATATATATATGTGTGTGTGTGTGTGTGTGTGTGTTGTGTGTTTATATAAATATATATAAAACTAAGAGTGACAAGTGATTGACTGACTGATCACTAATTCTCCTACTTCCCATTGACATAGAGATTTAAAATTTGGTAAATAGACTTATGGTAGCTAAAAAAGAAAATTAAAGGTACTTTCACTTCAACATATNTTATATTGTTATTTTTAGAGGGCTATTGAAGACTATTAGATTTGAAAGTAATTTAAGAAATATTTACTTAATTTAATATAAATTCTCATTGTGCATTTTTCGGCGACAATGACGTACCACGAAATGATTTCTTATATCTAAGCTAAGACAACCACATTTATTCCAATAAAAATAAATGTTTGTTTTGATAAAGAGATTTGTTGGGTGATTGCAAATAAAGACATTAAATATGAAGCTCCCTAAAGCGATCTACGACATCAAATTAATATTCAATTAAATTCAAAATGGAAAACAATGGCTTTTCACTACAATCAGTGGAACATTTTATCAATCTCACCAGCAATAACATTGGGGTTGTGCCGTGGTTTCATATATGTATAAAGTAAATGCAAGCATATGATAGTGCAGTATTGTCAATAAATTATTCTATATGATTAAGAAAAATTACTGCACTATGTGTACATTAGGTATATTCTATTTGAAGCCTAGAACATTATTAGTTATGCTCTGAAAGAAATATTCAAACAATAGATTCGTCTTTTTCTCAAACAACCATCGTACTAACGCCCCTAAACCTATTAACATAGCAGAAATACACAAATTAAAATCTTTGTTATTAATTTCTATCAGAGTCACAAATAAAAATTAAGAATATTAGACTTCTTTAATGACTAAATATAATCCAGTGTCGACTGAAAGCCAAAAACATAAGTTACTAGAAATTATGTTTCCCCTATAATGCTCATCTTGTAGTGAATGTATACACTTGAATTTAATGAACATTCAACTATTGTTAGCGTAACTCTAAGAAAGGACTGATCGCGTGCCTGTCATCTTTTGGCTACAATTAACGCCCCATCCACTGTCGTTCTTTCCCGACAGACGTTCCTTTTTCTTGATCGTGAAGGAAAGCACGGTATGATTGATAATCATGTTCATTACCATCCACACAACCACTTTCCTGCATTCTTTCCTGTCAGACGATCCTCTCATTCCATCCAGCAGGCTTGTCGTGTGACTGCAATCACTTCGTTTGATGCCATAAACACAATGAAAGGAATATATCTATCCCGTCCACATGAAACTTATCAGTTGACAAGAATGGAGAGGATGGCGCAACGGAATAATCTTGTAAGATTATAATCCTGCCGTTCTTTCCTCTTGAACCCTATACACTAACACTCTTTCTTGACGGAATCGGCTTTCTTTACGGAAAGAATGACACTGGATAGGGCACTAATGACTAAATATAATCCAGTGTCGACTGAAAGCCAAAAACAAAAGTTTCAAGAAGTTATGTTTTCTCCATCATGCTCATCTTATATTGAATTTTATAAACATTCAACTATTGTTAACGTAACTCTAAGACAGGACTGATCGCGTGCCTGTTATCTTTTTGCCACAATTCTCTTTTAGAAGTTACTTTAGGTCGGTGTACTTAAGTTAGATGAGTGCCCTGAGTGAACCCGCACCGCAGACACGCTGCGGCTGCGGTTAACCCGAACTTAACATCTCATGAAGTAGAATTTTACTTGAGAAACAAGTTCTTGCTTTCAACACCTTTTCAATTTAATTTACTTTAAATTTTTGTATTTATTTTAACTAGTTTGTAGATGTCACAACAACCATATTGTAATATTTAAATTTAAATTATTTTATTTTTTATATAACAAAATTTTTATNTCAACTATTGTTAACGTAACTCTAAGACAGGACTGATCGCGTGCCTGTTATCTTTTTGCCACAATTCTCTTTTAGAAGTTACTTTAGGTCGGTGTACTTAAGTTAGATGAGTGCCCTGAGTGAACCCGCACCGCAGACACGCTGCGGCTGCGGTTAACCCGAACTTAACATCTCATGAAGTAGAATTTTACTTGAGAAACAAGTTCTTGCTTTCAACACCTTTTCAATTTAATTTACTTTAAATTTTTGTATTTATTTTAACTATAGTTTGTAGATGTCACAACCATCATATTGTAATATTTACAATTAAATTATTTTATATTTTATATAACAAAATTTGTGTATAAAGTTTTTAGGAAACAGGCCGCCATTTTGAAATGGTGAAAGATAAAAAGTTCTTATGCTTGCGACAAAATGTTTTCTTTTTTCATGTCCTTTCCAAATATGTAACACTTTATAGGGGGTTCCAATTTAAAATTTTAATCTAATAAAATATGGCGGCCACCAAAATGATGGGAAATACACACCATAAAATGTAGTTTTTTAAGCATGATGAAGTTTGCAACAAACCGCAGTTTGATATCTCAAATATTAACGGAGATAATTAGCCGTGCCGAACTTTTGCCACACCCTGATGTATACAAAAATATGAATTCGTCTTAGTAACCTTTTAAAGTTATTTTATATTTTTTTCTTTAGCTCATTCAACTTTATCAAGCAACTTATTAGAACTTATTATTTTAGTATAACAAAACTAATAATAAACTATAAGTTTTATATCTATAACGATAATATAACAATTCTTAATTTTCTTAAGTAGTCCATTATAGATTATAAAAATTATAGAAGTTTTCTTTTTTTAATTTTTTTTTCAAACAAGAAAAAAGTCTTATTTTTCCCCCACCTACTTTATTACCATCTTGGTAATTAACTTGTGTTCTGTAGTCATTTCATTCAAAAATCCAGCTCATTCATATTTTATATATAAAATGAAAGAAGTTATTTCATTCAAAATTCTAAGGTTATAGATTATAAAAAGTTCTAGAATTTTTTCTTTTAAATATGTATATACTAATTCATCCCCCCACCTAGTTTATTACCATCTTAACTTTTGTTCTGCACTCAATTCATTCAGAATCCAGCTCATTCATATTTTATATAAAATGAAAGAAGTTTCATTCAAAATATAATTCTAAGAGAAAAGAATTTTAAAACGTTTTCTTTTTATGTTCTGCTTAAATAAAGAAAATATGTAATATTGTTATTTTAAGAGTAATTCACAGGGATTTAAACATCTAGAAATAGAAAAAAAAATAAAACTGGGGCATCTCTTCAGTGTTTTTTTGTTTTTTTTTATTCTTTCTGTATTTTGCAGAGTTGAATACTAATGAAGGGTTTTTAGGCATCTGGTTTTTCCCCGTCATCTGTTATCACAGTTTTTTTTTTTTTAATTTATTTGTTTGTTTTTTTCTCCCCAGTTTGCTCATTTTATACTTTTAAAGGCGAGAATTTTTTTATTTTTTTTACTGTTGATATCATTTATCTCTTTGGACAGGGGGGGG
>KZ652682.1:145854-160315 GCA_001010745.2 Gerris buenoi
AAATGAATTTAAGCTCCTAATTTGGGGGTGCTACCTCCTAAAAACTCTGAAAAAACGTGAGAAAAAAAATTATTTCTCGAAAATGGTTCCGACTATTTCGATTAAAAATTTTAAAATTTAGTCCATTTAAATACGAATCTAAAGATATAAGCCGTTTTCCCGATTTTTTCGGTTTACGCGGATGGAGAGAGCCCAGGTTCAATTCCCCACCCAGGAGAAGTTATTTTTATGATAAATTTTGATGAAATGTTCAATAATAATTAAATGTACATACGAAAACTAAAAAATGGGAAATATTGGGCTAAGTAATTATGAACTCGTATATGAGAAAGTTTGTTTGAGTTGTCTCAGGCCCGCATTTTTTCTTTCAATAAAAACGTATAAAATCTTTCCATCATAAAATAATTAGATTATCTTTTTAATTATTTTTATTTGTTTTAAAAGGCAACGAAAGTTTGTGTAAGAAATAATTTAATTTAAAGTTCATCGAATGAAATGAAATTAAAAAAAAAAAATAAATAAATAAAAACAGTGATACTTTCATTTTTCTTTTATCATGTTTTCTTTCAGTGCATTATTTGAAAAACAAGTTATTTATGTGTTTTTTTTTTTGTTTGTTTGTTTGTTTGTTTGTTGAGAACTCGTTCATTAGTTATTAGAAGTTGTAACAATTTATTATAAAACTGAAATTGGATTAATATCGGTCGCAAGATTTATGATTCTTTTTCTTTTAATATTTCTTTATCTCATAGTAGAGTCCTGAGTATCGCCTTAGAATTCTTTTATCTATAACAATAAGTATGTCTCTTAAGTTATTTTGGATACTCTGAGAAATATTTCGTCTATAATCCAAAGTTTTTAATAGTGGTTAAATATGATCAAGATATCCTTCAACATATTAAATAATTTAATATAAATTATTATGTGATCCAAAAATATTTTAATTACAGACATTACCAAATTAATACTCAATTTCAAACCTTCAACCAATTCCAATTACTAACATATAATGCTTTTGGCTTTTACCATATACTAGGTCAACTACACACCAATATACATACATAATTATTTGAATTAATGATTTAAATTAATCAAATTATCATAGAAATGCCTTTAGACAGTTGGATTGGGTTAATTTACCTAGATTTTATTATGTATATATTTGATATAAAAAAAAAAAAATTATTAACCAATAGTGACAGTCATAGAATATATCTACGGAATTTTAGAAAAATGATCCCAAACAGTAAATTACAAAATGTTTAATATGCTAAATAACCTCAAGTACATTTAACATAAACTACCACTATAACAGTATTTAACTCTTTCAGATTGACAATAACCACCTTGACTAGAATAAATGATTTTTTTAGCAAGAACAGGATAGAATAATTACAAGATAAAAATATATTTTTATATTATATAATACATTTTTAAATTTTCTGTTGAATCATCTGTAATGTTGATAATATAATAGTTATTGTTTTATACAATGTTAGTGAAAAAAAAAAAAAAAAAAATAGTTCCGAATTTAATTACTTCATATAAATGACAAACAACTAGACAGCTCATATTAAACCTATAAAAGGACAACTCTTCGTACATCGGATCTCGCCAATACAGTACTGTGCATTGTTGGATTCTTTACTGATCTCCCAAATTAAGGTCATTGTAAAGCAAGAAAGAGTCAGCTACTTTAAATATTTATTAGGTATTGGATGTGATAATTTTTGTCTTAAACTTTTCCTCTTATCTTATAATTTAACTGGATATATCTGTGCCTTAGAGATAAATTTTAAGATCATATTTTTTAGATATTTTACCCTTGGTTAAATCGGAAAATTGAGCTATTTGCTATTGAAAATTGAGGTAATTTTCTAGCTTAAATATATCATTTGTTGTGTATGTAACTTTATATATAAATCATTACAAGATAAAAAGAACTCTTTATGTACCGCGGTTTTAAATTTTCTGTTGACTAAATGAAAAATAATCAATTTGAAACCCGTCAAAATAAAGATTGTAAATATGGGTCATTTCAATACAAAAAAAGCAAAAAAACTTGCGGATTATTTCCGAATTAACTTTCCATACAGCAAAATTTACTGAAAACGAATTAAATTCTACTGAAAGATGGCTGACAGTATTAAAATAATGCAAGTTTCAAATGTCTAGCTACTCGGGATGTTAGTTAAAAGTCAATTGCAAGATTTGTAATGGACAAACAAACAAACAAACAAGAAAGCAAGCTAATAAAAACGTAGTAAAAATAAAGATTTTTTTTAGGCTTGAAAACTACCTGCGAACACCTAATTACGAGAGAAACTTTTTTTACACACAATAGGACACCTAAAAATATATGCAATTACAAAAGGGTGAACAAAGATATATGTATATATATATATATATATATATATATATATATATATATATATATTTATAATTTCATAATAATCAGATGGATATAGTTTTGTAGAGGTGTAACTAAATGTGTGTTTGAGTGCATGCGAGAAAGTGAACAAATGGGCACAGAAGGTTGAAACTTATATGAGACAATGGCTTAATTATAACCTATTATTTAAAATTAAACGAGTAGTTTAGTTTAGATATGCTGGTTCGCAAAAATTGAGTGACAGACCGACTGACAGACACGTAACCAAAACTTTTCCCATAGGTCGACATTTTTTAAATCTGAATGATAGCATACCGTTAACTTTGGTAAGCTAGGTAGCAAAATCATTTCTCGGATACGGTTTCGACGCTTTTGTTTAAAAATTCTAAAATGTAGTNTTTTATATTTTTTGTTTGGTGAATAAATAAATGTTGCAAATAGTATAATTAGAACAGTGATTGGAAAGAAGCTAAGTCATTTAGAGATATTGTTAATGATAAAGAGCAGATTATAACGTGGTAGTGAATGAATAGGAAATGGAATGCAAAGAGATAGAAAGGAAAGAAATACGTGGGCACAGAGTCCAAGGAATTGATGGGATACACCCAGGATGCGAAATTAAACTAAGATACGAGACTCGACCAAGGTAAGAGAGACCTCTAAACTTAAACAATAATAGTCACACTTGTCGGACTTATGGAAATATAATCTGACGCACTTTATAAAACCATTGAAAAAATACCTTCTTATATATAGAGACAACTCTGGCCACCAGTCCAAATTTAAATACAATATGGAGATGGAGCTTTGAATGGCTAATTGTTCATTTAGCTCTTATACACACTCAGTCTGGGGTCCAGTAATTAAAACCTGCCCAACCAGGCTTCCCTAATAAATTAGACGCACTTTAATCTGTTGAGCATACTTGGCTCAACTGAACCACGCACCGAACAATAGACTCACGGTAAACACTGCATTCCTTCCATAATTGTCACCGATTTCAGTGATCTGAACACAAGCACGTGAATCACCCCGGCGGACATACCTCCTTACTTACATTTGATAATACCTTACTTACTTTCTTAATTATTCTCAAAAATCCCCTGCCTTTACCAAATATGGATGTACCTATTTAACATGTCCCCAAACTGGTTAAGACCAGATAACATTCCATCTTTACTTCGTAGAGTTTAGTTTTTATGGAATGACGGCTGTTGGATTATTAATGTTTTTCTCAATTGCATTATTTTCATGGAATAAAAAAGCAAAAACAATTACATTGAGACGACGCCAAACGAACGAGAAAAATAAACATTTAAAACAATTTTCTACAGTGAATTTTTTTACTCTTGCATTAGACCTACAATTAGGTTTCCTCTCATACTGCATTATTACGCAGAATAATGAATCAAGTCAGATAGATAATGTGAATTTAAATAATTATTTCTTGATGATGTATAATGTGTCGCTGAGCGGTCCATATAAGGGCAGACTAGAAGGTACTTGATCGACTCCTGTCGCTCAATTACAGGTTTAGTAAGGTAATTCTGTCAGTCCCATATTTAAGGAAGCCAGGGGTCCTGGATCCTCCCACTTCTAGGCTTCCTACAGCCGCATTGTGGACAGTTATTATCATAATTTGTTTTTTTTTCTGTCTAAACAGCTTTAATTTAAAAATCAAACCAATTAAAACTTTTTACCAAGTCAAAAAAAATTATCTTCCTACACCGTTTCTAATTTTCATATGTATGTGTATATAATTATTACGTGACATTTTACTTTTTTAACTGTAATCGAGGTGATTACAAGTGTCTGCTACTTATTCTTAGGCTTGGGTCGATTTCATTTTGTCTCCAGTAGCACAATGTACCCTCTAATATTAGGCTGTCCGTTGATTTATATTTTCATCAAGTTATTAAGCACAATTTACGAGTTAAATGCAAAGTGGCTAATCCTAGTGGATGTGGGTAGTACACGGAACTGATTGCATAGAAAGGAGTTCTTTGACAGAATCCTATGACTTGACGCTGTTTTTACCTCACTTAAATAATTAAGAGGTTAGGACAGATCATGGTCCTAAATGCATTGGTCATCTGCTTGTCCATATATGATTGAAAGTTGAGGGCAAGAGTGATGAAACCTTATTCGCTTCGGTAATACATTGGTCTATGGAGTATATAAACTTCATACGGGGTTAATGAACAGGACCAAACTACATGGTCGACAGACACACCAGCAGACCGACTGACAGATTGGATACCGAAAATGTTCCCTGATGTCTAAAACATTCTGCATGTTTGTTCTTAAGAACGATCATGCAGATTCCGTTACCTTCGGTAAAGCTCTCTATGAGAGCAATGCCGTTATAAAGTGACCGTAATCAAGTGGGCGTGACGTCATTACGGTGGACATAAAAATTATGGTCGTCTTAACTCTAGCGGGCGTAATGTAGTGGAGTGTTAGGTCACTGCTATAGACATAAAATGACGGACATTTTAACAATGACCAGAGATTCAGTACAAAATCCATCAATATTTCATCCTCTTCACTAGTTTACATAGTTTGTACTCATTTTATTGCATAAAATGTTTAAAACTGCGAGAAATTAAGTTTCAAACGTCGATTTTAGAATAAAAAGTCGAATTTAAAAAAAAAGTTAATCCTTCTTCTCTGTTGGCGAGTGTGGCCTAAAGAACAAAACCGATGAAATCTGGTATGGGTAAGAAGAAAATTAAGGAATATTAAGGAAGAAAATACTACAAGGCAAAATTGTTACATGCATTTTCGTTTTCTGAATTTGTTTGTTTCTCGTTCTACACTGCCATGAATCCCTTTACTCATATCCCAGCAATGTTTTTTGCTAACTCAAACCATTTTTAAGATTCGAGACGCTGCGCTTTTCTCGATGATGTAGTGTCATGTATTCCTTGAGAGATATATGTATAATACATATATGTATTACTTGCAATTTCATTTTGCTATAAGTAATAATGATAATAGTTTGAATGAATGGCATGGATTGTCATGAGAGGAGAGACTACCCAGTAGTATTAATCTAATTCATCGGTTGAGGTTGTGAACTATAGTAGCAGGTCACGAGGCCAATGCCTGTTCAGCCAACGGGGTGGTTGGTCAGGGATTTGTAGGGATGCCATGGATTTGATTAAAGAATTAGGATGGTGATTCCTTGAGAGCAGAATTACTTTCGTGTATGTTTTTCTGACCTCTTGCTGTTTTAAATGTAAAATAAGTACTAACTTTATCTATAACATAAAACTTGGTTTATTGACATCGTCTTAGCAGTAGGAGAATTGAATATCTGAAGAGTCCCAACATTTTAGTTGATGGAACAACGTTTTTTTAGGGATGGGCAGAGGTGAGTTATAAAATTTAAAACGAAGTGTCCTTTTATGGTTATTTTAAAGACCTGAATTTAATTAGACACTATAGATCGATTGAATCATCTCATCGTGATACGATAGGGTTCTATCGGGAATAACGCAGAATTATCTGCACATCGTTTTTGGTCTATTTAAGCGTCCTCTTTTGAGACTATTTATCTTCTAGTCAACATGTCTATGATGATGGCAAATTCTCTTAGTTTATTTTATTCATCAGATGGTCCAAAATAATGACCCGGAATTTCTTTGTTTCATCAGCTCTTTCCTATTAGTCTTCTTCATCTTCATGTGGTGCATCAATCTAAGATATTCTTTCCATGACAACTTTGTTTTCAATAACAACTCATTAGTATGAGTTGTCTTAATTGAGTATAGGTGTAATACTTTCTTAGTTCAATAATAGTTTGTTATTTTTTTAAATTGCAACAACTCTGCCCTTCACACATATTTTTTTAAATTATTAGTTTCATCGAAGGTTAAAATAATCTCAATACATTAAAGATGAGATGTGATCCCACGTTGTTTTAAACACTCTTATCTTCAAGCTTAGTTCATTCTTTGAAAAAAAAAAGATTCTTTATACACCCTTAAAAATTTCCATATACCAAAAGGCATTCCATTCCAAGTTTCTTTTGTCTTTTTTAAGGTTGTGTGTGTTTGAACGCCTTATTATTTCTTTTTTTGCTCAGTGTAAATTGTTTGTGTTTGTGTTGCTAAGTTGCTTTGGTCCAAAGTCCATTGAGGCTTTATGTAGACGAATGTAAGCTTTACATTGAGTTCAACCTACGTAAAGCTACAAATCATTCCCATTTAACAGCTTACTGTACCACATCCATATACTTAACAGTGTTAAACTCCTGCTTCATAAGTCCGATATAACCCCGAATACATTGTAGAGATGATTTATCGACTCGAAACTCTCCGCGAATCTCCTCTGTTTAACAGAAAGAATAAAATAAAATAAAAACAATTTATCTAACAATATATTACCTGACCAGAAGGCAATGAATCCCTATCTCAATAAATATGACATAAACTTCTTTCGCTAACGAATAAAACAAAATATATATATTTTTTTTATATAAAGAACACAATGCAACATAATGCTTAACCGTTATTCACACGAAAAGTGTAACAAAATATCATCCGGTCAAGTAACATTTTAATAAAATCATAAAAAAAATATTAACTTCTCTCCAAAATAAATGTATCATCCAAGATCACTTATATAAATCAGTGAAAATATTTTTTTTTTGGAAAAAAAATCGATGATAAATTGAAAAAAGATTGTTATTTCGATTATAGTTGTATGAATTCGTCAGATGGTTATTTTTAATAGAATTCTTCTTCTTTTGATTTATGATTGGCTGAGACAAAGCTTAGTATCTAAAAGTTATCATATTTCGATCCAATTCGTTTTGGAATTTCGAACTCGAACTTTTTGGTTGGAATTTGTTTTTTTGGTTTGGCGTCTTAGACTTTATCTTCTCTTAAGTGTTGGTCCTTTAGAACTTAATTTTAATCAAAATATCCTGTCATACCTTATGGTTTATATTAAAACCTTCTTGAATCAGCGGATCAGATAAATGACCTGTCTGTTGGGATAACTTTTTAAATAAAAGTTCGTTGTTTATGTGGCACTTCTTTAGGTGGTTACTCCCCTTATTAAGAAAACAAAGGGGAGTAACCATCTAAAGAAGGTATACGGAGTATTCTTCTTTAGATTGTTACTTCCCTTATAAAAACAAGTGTGATATTCCTTTGTCCCAAAGTACATTGGACTAAGCATCCTTTTGTCTTAATATTTATTTAGTCAAAGTCATTTATATTCTGAAAAAAAACAAACAAAAAAAACAAAAAAAAACAGGGGAGTAACCATCTAAAGAAGTACCGTTTATGTGACCCGGTTATTGACTGAAGACCGGGCCGTCAATGAACGGTTCAATATTTTAACGAACTACTGTTGACTGAACGAACTATGGTGACTGGAATACTTCTTTCAGAACAGCTATTTTCTTTTTAGCCCTTCTAGAGGATGGGACGTAGTTATTAATCAATGTATTAACTATCTTTAGCTGTTTAAGTGATCAATTTGACTATTCGCAATTCAGCTCTTTGAATTTTGTTCACTACTTCCCGTATTGCTAAAATAACCCTTTGAAGGGTTATTTTTAATGGATTTTGCTTCCGAGACAACCAAGGTAGTGGAACCATTGTGTTCACTTTTAGGATTTGGGAGGTGAATATTTTAACCCTTCAAAATAAAAATGTCTACTTGCATTTTACGTTTTAGACCTTCCTGAATAAATTAAGTTTCGTTTCTGTCTTCTGTGCCTACGAATCCTTTCCACCAGCTAAACTTCCACAATTCTTCATCCGAATATTATGAAATTTTAGGGGAATGCGTGGTTTTAGCCCTAGATGGTCCTCTATGAGTTTTATTTCTCGCGAATCAATGGTAGTCTCTGCACAGACGCGAAATCCCTCTAATTTGAATACCACTAATTTATTTTCCTTACAAATTGGCCGACTATTCGAATGTAATATGTTTATAAAATGGTGTCAAGAATCATTGCAATTCTTTTTCATTGATAAAACATTATTAAACTATAATAGAAACTCCCCATTCCTAACTAATTCCTATTGCTGGAGAAACTTTTTTTCAATTTTAACTTTCCAGGCAAAGTAGAGATTTTTCTCATATTTCCCCCTCGGTGTCTCATTGAATCCCTGATTTGAAATTAAAAATACGCTTATCTTTTACTAGCCCTTACCCAATTATTAAATTTGTACCTTTAGAAGATCAGTCTAAGCTCAATTCCCTTTTTTATTTTGCACCTAAATACTTACCTTCAGGGATAAAATTTCAGAAAAATCACTTTTGCTGGCCATGAATATTAATTATGAAATTATCATAGCAAATTCAATAATTTTATTTTATCTTTTCATTAAAGTAGATATAATTATGTTAATGAGGTGAACTTGGATTCAAATATATGACCGCCATCTTGAATCTGAATGACCCATTAGAAATCCCTTACGCAAAAGTTTTTTACGTCGTAAATTGAAGTTAAATACCAAATTTTAAAGTTCTAATGCAATTGGTGAATTTTTCATGTAAACGCTTGCCGTCTTGATTGTAAAAAGATTTCTTTTTAGATTAACTTCCCTGCAGTAATTGCATTACAGTAATTAACAGCAAGTAACCGTATGGTTATAGATAATAGCGGCCCATCCATTGTCGTTCTTTCCCGACAGACTTTCCTTTTTCTTGATCACGAAGGAAAGCACGGCATGATTGATAATAATGTTCATTACCATCCACACAACCACTTTCCTGCACTCTTTCCTGTGAGACGATTAGCTCATTCCATCCTGCAGGATTGTCGTGTGACTACAATCCCTTCGCTTGATGTCATAAAAACAATGAAAGGAATATCTCTATCCCATCCACTGGCGTGAGGCGTGACGGGACTATCTTGTAAGATTTAAGATTTTAAATTTAACTGAACTCTAACGAAAGAAAAAGTTTAATTTCACTAATTGATTTTAATATTAAAATAGTTATAATATCTTTGTTACAAAGTTATTTTTATCTATTGTTTAGATGCTTAGTGCTATTTTGCTTCTGTGTAAGAACTAGTTTGTTCTGTCCTAGTTCATTTTAAAATATTAATAAGAAACTTTCTATTTTAATTAAAAGTATTGTTAGCTAGTACTTGACTACTGTATTATGTTTGTACAGGTGATTAATGTATAGACATTTTAATAGGGTTAGTATACCAGTGGATCTAGTGGAGTTATAGATTTGGCTGTGCCAAATTTCTTGTTGTAACAATGGGTAAACTCATCCTAAAGTATAATGCTTAGCACTTCTTCGTCTAATATTCTATTCATTCTTCTTAATATCATACCTAGACTTCCTTTTCATTCTTATTATCTATTAAGGATGGCCTCAAAAAAAAAACTTCTTCACTACCAATTCGAATCTTAAGAATGAAAATTATCTTTCTAATCCTTTTGTATAAGTTGAATCACATACGAGACTATCATCTGTAAGGAAGAAGCTTCTGATAATTGACTAAAGCCCAAACAACGTGGAATCCATCAGGAGGAGGAAGACCTCCTATTCGATACCGATTTGCGATGGATGAGTAATTCAATGGACAATGGAAAAAGGAGCAAAGTTTTAATTCCATTAGAAGACGTGGAACAGAATGAGGTTGTCTTGGGATTGGACTGGATCCATTGTCTGATCTAAATGATGCTACGATACTATCTTATATACCAATCTTTAGAACTCTGTTCTCATTGCGTGACATCATTTCTTTCTTTTTTTTCTTATTAATTCCCTACTGAACCTAAGTTTCTCTTTATCAATTTTAGTGATGATTGGTTTTTTGTGCCCTAAAAAAATAAGAGAAGGGATCGTTGTTTCACAAAGTTGTTCTTTTATACCCCGATCAACACATCATTAGATTATTTCCCATCATTAGATCGGACACTTTACTTTACTGCAGTAATGACTAGTATGAAACATGTCTAATCTCTTTGGATCATTAGATCGGCCACTTTACTCATCTGCAGTAATGACCAGTGTGAAACATGTCTAATCTCTTTGGATCGTTAGATTATCCCAATCATTTGATCGGCCACTTTACTTATCTACAGTAATGATCAGTGTGAAACATGTCTAACCTTGTTGGGGTTCGAACCTATATATCGGTGTATTGACCTAAGGTTTAAGCCGATTTTCAAATAAGCTAACCACTCTACCACTAGGAAGTTTGTTCTCTTAATAGTTATTATTCCCATTTTAAGCAAATTTTAGTGTTTTTGGTTAAAAAAATTGTCTTTTTTTTGGCCCTTTTCTCTTACAATCCTGTCTCCTGTCAAAGTATAAATTTGGGAATCAGCTACTTTACACATCTTCTCGATGTTGATTTTAAGTAATTAATGTAATAATAAGTGTAATTATGATTCACCTTGATATGATTCTAATAAATTATATTTTAATTTAAGGTTAAAAGTTAATGTAGCTACGCACGGAACACTTTCTTCCTGTTGTTGTTAGCGTAGTACAGAGTCGAAATCATTCATTTCTAACAATAAATGAAATACATTATAATCGAGCCAGATATGTCGGTGGTGTTTAAGACCGGTGATTACAACTGAAAGCGATGTACAACTCAGCAACACCGACACTTGACGATAATTCAGTTTTTCTTAAGATTTCTAACAGCTGACCTTCTACTACAAGTTGAGTCAAAGATAATCTACCTCCTCACCACAATCACTCTATCGAAGCTCGTAATATTTGATTAGGTTGATAAAAATTACGTATATAAAAATAAAAACAAATATTTTGTAAAACAATGCTACCCTTTATTACTGTTAAAGGTATATTCACAGTTGTTAATACAATTTTTGAAACATTTTACTGTAGGCTCTTCTATAGGATTTAACCATTTCTTTGTGAAGGCGGGAAAATATTTCTAGTTCCAGTACCTGGAGGGAAGCCTCCTGCGTTGTTAGTACAAGCATTTACGTCTGGTCTTGAAGGCAGAGGGTTGCAGCGATTAGAGCAGCATTGCGCAGGCGCAGAACACTGTAACAATTTTGAAACATTTTTTTTTTACAAAATATCAACAGATGGATAAAGAAATTTTAGTAATAGCTAAATTACTTCTACCGAATATAATATTGCTTACTCATTAAAAATATCACAAAGAAAGGTGTCAATTTCAACGATTTAAAAATTATACTTGTTTTGTAAATTATTTAAATTTAGTTAACATACGCCACTTCCAGGTCTTCGGCAGGTTCCTGGTTTGTTTGTTGGAATTGTTGGTGCTGGAGTCGGTCCAAATGTAGTTGCTTCTGTGGTTGGGGCAGCTGTAGTTGCTGCTGTGGTTGGGACAGCTGTACTTGCTGCTGTGGTTGGGGCAGCTGTACTCGCTGCTGTGGTTGGTGCAGCTGTACTCGCTGTTGTAGTCGGGGCAGCTGTAGTTGCTGCAGTGGTTGGGACAGCTGTACTTGCTGCTGTGGTTGGGGCAGCTGTACTCGCTGCTGTGGTTGGGGCAGCTGTAGTTATTGCAGCAGTAGTTGCTGCTGTAGTCATTGCGGCCATTGATGTTGTAGTTGGAGCAGCAGTAGTTACTGTTGGAGCAGCTGTTGCTGGAACTAGTGTCGTAGTTGGTGCAACTATTGTTGTTGTTGGACTAACTACTGTTGTGGTTTGAGATACTACTAACTCTATCACAGACATACAAAATAACAAATTTACCCATAATGATGACCTCATGGTTATGCTGTTTCGTTGTCAAATGATTTTTTTCTTCTTCCATTTGTGGCTTAAATATTTTTTTTTTTTATAATTCCCATATGTATAATAACTGATAACATAGTCTATAATTTGATGTTGGGCTTTCAATTGTATTTGAATTACATTTTCATTTTAATTGAAGGAAAATTGTTTTTTTGAGGATTTTTGATTAAAATTGAATATTTAAGAAAGTAATATCTATTAAAATAATCATTTTAATTAAAATTGACTGCTTCTCTTGACAAAAAACCTTCATAATCACGGAAGTAAAATTACCATTTATAATTTCAAAACTCATGTGTTATTAATTTGTGCTTATCAATTAATCAAGAAAGCGTTGATTGGGCTGTATTTGTATGATTGTTGGTATACCCACTTTATGATGGATCTTTTTCGTATTGGATTATCTTATTAATCATTCGACCTACGTTAAAAAATTGTTTTTCATCGCATTGTTTCAATTTTATTACTACATTTTTAGTAGCTTGCTTTCTTGTTTGTTTGTTCGTTTGTCGATTTGTTGTTGTGTATAGATTTTTAACTAACTTCACGAGTAGCTAGACATTTTAAACTTTTAGTACTGCTCAGAACANCAAGAAGGACAGCTATTTGTAGAACGTTCTTATGAACGAGCCACGATTACCTCCAACGGCAACTTCATATAATAGGGATTGCATTAAACCCTTTTTTATGGTTCTTTGTACTCCGACGCATTTTTTTGTGTATAAAATACTTTTTCTTGTACATATTTAATAAAGCTCTATTTCAAATACCTTTACCTAATATTTAATGCAGAACCAAATCAAAAAATTTTAGAGGTCACCATAAGTGAACTAGATTAATTCGTGCTGCATTAATATTACTTAACCAGTATTTATTTGTAACTAACTTGTAATTTTTTTGGGTTGTTATTTTAAAAATATTGAAATGTGGATCACAAAAAATATACTATAATATAGAACCAAATAAGTGCAATTCTAAGATGCTGTGGGATATACAGGGTGACTGGCGATAAAGTTTATATTCGATTTTCAAATTTTGATGGATTTACATATTTTGAGATCCCAACAAAAGTGTCTGTGTGTGTCTGTCATCTGCAGTCAGTTAAGACGCGTGGAGCTTAAACTACTGGACTTAGGTTTGTCAACATTTGGCATAGAGGTACAGAAAATTCTACACCGCGACGAAATTGAGAAATGGATTATAGCTCTAAATTTGAGAGATCTACCCCACAAAACTATTGAAAAACGTGAAAAACAAATAATTTATCGGAAACGGTATAAGTTTTTATAAATAATAAGGAGTTATAACTTGTATTGAAGAAAGTATATTTTGGTTCACGAAGCACATAAATCATAAAAGGCACAGCAAATAAATTGGAATGTCTAATTGTTCTATTGAGGATTGTTATTTATGCAGTTCTAATAGTCTAAGATCCGGTATAAGGAATATTTGTAAGTTTTAAATTGTCCAGGATGTCAAAATTATTGTTTATTGCTCTGCGCTAGTCGTGCTGTTGAAGTTTCATCATTAACTGCATTAGATGCAAATGCAATTAAAATTTATTATAACATTGGAAATAACGAGTTAGTTGGAATAACAGCGTGGGATTGGTTCGAGATTGTTACATTACAAACTGTCGTTTCGATCTGGTGAGGTTTTCGTCCAGTTTATATATAATAGAGATATTTTTGATAAAATATTCTTCACTGTCAGTTTTTCGCACTTAAATTCTGGTTTTAAAGGATATGAAATTCAAATTTTTACCCTTCAGTTCAAGCCAATCTATTTTACAATATTGATATTGGTTTCCGTCTTCCCCTGCCTATTATCTTTCACATGTGTATCTGAAGTATTTGCATACAACGCAATGCTCTTTTTTGTTTTATACCGAGTCAATAGCAGTTATTGTTTTTTAAAAGGCTCTGTTTCGTGACCTCTATGAATATGAAATAATATTGGCAACCTACCTTTTGAAAAACCTGTTATAATATCTAACGGTACTACTAATTGATGTTAGGAGACTACAATTATTAATTCTTCTATTAACCAAATTAACTGTCACCTAATTATTTTTAGATAAGATCATACCAAATTAAGATATTCTACGATTAAAATTCATTTTAAGACATCTTTTATTTTCTTATTCCCCGTCGCAGACTGTCAGTCTGTCGCTCAATTTTTGCGAACTAACATATCTTAAAAACTACTCGTCCCATTTTAATACAATTTTGTCATAATTAGCTCATTTTCATAGTCACTTGTCTCTCTGTCGCTCAATTTTTATTAATTTTGATGAAGTTTCGACGATATGTCATATTTAGCTCATATTTTTGGTTCAAT